>JTDE01001502.1:59229-73843 GCA_014338405.1 Paragonimus skrjabini miyazakii | reverse complement strand
CAGGGCTACCTAAACTGCACAAATCAAAAGTCCATAGAAAAAATATTGACATTCAATGTCAGCATGTACAAAGTCACGTGCAGTCAGCATCAAGTTATTGTTGATCACTAATCAGGCGATACTAGACCGTCAGTGTAAGTCAATGAAATTTAACAGCAGACGAGCTAGGCCTGTAAACAAAGTGTACTGCCACGATTAAAAAATAAAAACCACTATGTCATTTTGTAAAACCCGTTGGACCTTCTAGTTTGAAGTCTGCCACACCGCGTTCTGTTCCATGATCCGTCTACTTCTAAAAATGAGTATACAGTCAGGTAGATTCTAGCCTAGCTTAAGTTCAAACAAATGGCTTCCTTCATAACTATGGAAATATCGATGAAAAAACGGAAACTGACGAATACTAACATTCCATATTACCTCATCCATGCCACACAACAATAACCCGGAATATGTTTATGATTAGTGGAATTAGACGAGGAAGCAAATTAGCAAATGGGATGGAAAACAATGCTGAACCATTAGGTGTGACTTATATATAGACGTGATCGTACACATAGTTTCGAGCTTAGATGGTCAATTGCAATCGTTGAAAACGTTCTTAACCGGGTCACTGGAAACTTTGTGTGGCTGCAAGTGGGTCGACAAAAATAGTCCAATAACCACCGTATCACACCAACCATTGGGGAGACCACATACTGACACACAGAATACTCGGCACTTCAGATTATACATAGACCAATCTCCTCCAATTAAACAAGAACAAATGCTAAGGGGTCACTTAATAAAACCGGTCTGTGAAATGGTCAAGTTATTTCGAGAGCAAAATGGATCATAGTCACGTCTGTTCGCACTGGAACATACTAGTCGACCTTGTGGTCACGGCTGAACTGGTAGAGAGTTTTGCAGTCTTTAATCAATAGGCACATGTGTCAGTGACAATCTGCATCCAAAAGTTTGTAGTAACCATCCAGACCCACTCACACAGCACAAGGATTGTAGTTTCAGTGTGTTTAGCCGTTCACTGCCAATAAGATTACATAACAACAGTCTCGGTGAAACTTTACTTCGTTAAATTTTGCCCACTTCCTGCTACCACATATAAACTGTAAATTTCCGTTAACCAATGCGGAAACAGAAATGCATTAACTAAGAACTTTCTTCACCTGGGAACAACCTATGAACTTATGCACCTGTCGTGTTATTTATTCACTGAGAGGAATTATCATTGATGCGAACACATTTCAACATTTTTTGCATTCAGGCTGTGTCACGTCCGCGAACGACACATGCACTAGAATGCACCAAATTTGTGGCAGTTTGTTACAAAATTGACTACGTAGCAGTCCGCGGAATTCACGTTCAACTCACATGTGATGGCGTAATAATTCTAAAACATACAACTCAAACATGTTCGTTTTTTAGCTTGAACGATACAAACGAAATATTTTTAACTGGATTTTAGTCAGATTTGTCTGAAATTCGTTCCTATACAAAAAATCCATGTGAAGCTTTGTGTAGGTTATGAAAACTCAAGCGCATAAATTTCATAGGTTTGTTGTATGACACTCTGTCCTGAACGTGTTGCATGCCGCAACATTGAGTTTGACATAATTTATACCGCAAATCCAAGCAATGGCTGCAGGGTTCCTTGCACACTTCTTTGCTGAGGTAGACAATAAAAGTGTTCAATTTGTTCGCCAAAAATAAACGTGTAATCAGTACCACCTTTAAAGTGTTTACATTGCGTTGCTAATAAAGTTTTGGACTAGTTTCACTCAACAACACGAATGTTGTAGGAATTTAACCGTGAACTTTTGTATCCAATACAGTTGTTGGGTCGGTCAGAAAATGGTCAATATCAACAAAATCAACAGAAAAATTATCAGAAAATCTGTCAAAAAACGGGGACAGTAATTGCATGTATGAGTGAAAATCAGCGCAACAGATGGGATTATTCTGAGGTGTATTTAAAAAAAACATTGTAAGCAACTTAGTATCATGCATGTGGAAACATATATAACGATAAGGTGAATAAAAACCATAAAGTAAAGGTTTCGTTAGAATTATAAACCTATAAACCCATAGACAGAACATCACGAATAAGTTTGTGAATAAAATCGTTTTCATGCAATGCTAAGTTTGTCAACTGAAAACGTTAATAACGTGATAGCGTAACAACTGTCCATATGGAAGTTTTGCACACGAGTGACTAACTTACTGGATCACTCACAAGTGATTCTGACCGCACGCTTACGGACCTACTGAATTTTATCACAAATACAGAGCTGCCCCGCTGACTTGGAATTCATCACTTCCATTGATAGACTTACTTTCTACAGTGGTTTCTTATAATATTACTATGGTAAACAACTTGCATGAACTGATAAGATTAACTTGTGCAAGACTGATTTTCACATATTGAAAACCTTTAATGAGGTCATCTGTATGATAGTTTGCCAAAGAGACTTAATCGTTCATGAAGCTTTACCACCTCGCAACCCTCATTCCAGTTATAAATATTTATTTGACCATACACCATGTAAACCTTATTTCAGTGAGTCACTGAATCACTCTATCCCCCATCAACTATCTGATCTATTTAACACGAAAAATACTGTTAACTGCCATGATTCTGAACGGTGTTTTACACATGAGGACAACTTGACAAGATGAGCATGTAATACCTATGTCTAATCTGTGTTGCCTCTGAAAATCAACCCGATTAGACAATAGATTTATTTTCAACACTAATTTTCTTAAAAATTTCCATCAGCCGTTTAGAAAACACTTCACTCTGGAGTACTTCATATGTTTCTGTCAGACAACCATATTTTTCCATCAACTGTTTACCATACAGCTATACACTGCTGATCAGCAAACCTTGAGTGCGATAAAATTTCCGAAGGATAGTACTTGAATGTCCATGGGAAAGCAAAAGGACTTACGACTTATGAAATTACCTTAAATGATGTTTATCATATTTTATGTGTAGCTGTTTCAACGTTAGTGACATGACCGTGCAGCACAACACAGATTTGTGAACGATTTTCTGCTGTTCGCTCCGTCTTCAAAATCCTATGCTCATGTTACAATGACGCTGTCAGTGTTTCACCATATTTCAGGTAATTAGTATTGTGACTCTGCAAATGCGGCTCTTCTCGAATGTTATTAATTTATCGCATCATGACAGTCATTTTCACAGCACACAATATGAATTTAATTCATTGTTTACTGTAACTTGTCACCCTAACTTGATTTGTCATGTCGCACTCACCATTACTGCTATCAGTCTAGTCTACTTGCTCTCTCGGCTAGTGATTCCACTTGAGTTGAATAAAGTTGATGCCCTCTGACACTAAAAATAAATACTTACAATGGGTATGACTTAGAAATGAAGTCGCTCACTTTTAATACTACAACAGGTTTATAAAGAAGACTTGAAGAACTATTAACTTCCGAGGCCTCATCCTCAGGAGCACTAAAGTTGGCTTAACATTTTCTAGAATCCCCACGGACGACGTTTCTTTGTTAAGACTGACACTACAAGTAAGCCCTTTGTACATTTCGGTTTAGATGTCTGTACTCAGCTCCTCCAGAGGTGTTGACAACTGACTGTGTTCATTTATAACTAGCGATTGAAATAAAAAACAAACAATAATGTATTAGTTGTAATGGTTGTTATAACGAGATAATAATCGTTTCTCCATGCCGCGTGCAATAAAGGTTGGTGGCCGTTACTGTGAGAATTTTAGCATTAAGGGACAAACTGGATTAGGCCAGATGCAGCAAGTCATTTAAACTGGTGTCAACCGGCTGGGTTGGTAACCTGATCTTTTTGCTGCTAAGTATTGAGAAAACATTCGTAGGTTGATTTGCGGCCAAAGGAACTCCACAAATATATTAGTGCAGACAGGAAAATCAATTTTTTGGTAGCACAAAGCCATCTGCATGAAATTTTAATCTCAAACGTTAAACACACATCACGTCGATAAATTCCATCGGTATGTTACCCAATTAAACATAAATTATCAGCGGTCCAGTATATATGTCTACTCTCATTACAATGATTGCCTCGTCGTCCACAAAGAGTGCGTGTGCTGATTTAAGCAATCAGTGTACACAACTCGTTTGTGAGTACGTGAACTCAAATGTCATTTCAGAGTGATCATCGGTTTGAATTACCTTACACTATAGGTTTATATGGATCTAAAACTGACCAAATACATCTGAGTATATCTTGGAATATGGATGGTTAAAACAAACCTGGGAACATGGACATAAGCTTTATATTACGAATGTTGGCGGTAGATTGGTAACTCCCACTTCTGATTAGTCAACATAGCCAAAAGCTATGTGAAATGCTGACTTCTTTTCCACTCACATCACTCGTATTGATTGGCTGATACGTGAAAGAAGACAATAAGTTAAGTATTACCCGTTGCGTAAGTATTTTTTGACCACACCTAGCCGGGCGGTACTTTCTGGTCAGTCTTGCTTCAGTAAACGTTTCTACAACGATGTTTACAATTGTGATCATCGCGATGAACGAGTTGACGTGTTCAATGAGGTAACATGAATGCAAACTATACTCTGCAATGGTAGGCTACGGTTTTTTTGTATCAACGATGAGTTTATTTTTGGTGTAGGATCACCATCATCAATTATTTGGGCAGATGTTAAACTATCCGCGGTTAAAAACCGCCTTTGGGTTCCGCAATGTATATTTCATCGGAAATGTATGTGAAAGAGTCAGGCACTATCAGAACTATAGAGAAGATGTCTTCAGATTGACAGTGACAAGTACTAACCGGAGACAGAAAAAGCACGTCTCAAAGAACAGTCAGCCATATAGGCTGAGAGTTATTCATATTCTCTAAACTTATTTTCAACAGTACGACTTTCAACAAATTTAAAGAATCAAGTTGACGTAATAATCGGTTTTTATGCGTCACGTGCATGAACAAAATTTGGAATCTTTAGCTTAGTCGACATCTGGAAACGAGTATGGACCTAACACACTCAATCCAATTGTATTTTACTGCCAAGTATTTTATCACAATTGGGTAGATCACTTGGATACTAAGAGAGATTCTATGAAGACAATTTCCTAATCCATCTATTTGTTTGAAAACATATCCAGGAGACATATGTTACGTTATATTCGACTTGTAAACTATTTGATAGATTGTAAATATACTACACAGATTAATATCTATAATCTCGGTTGGCAAGGCAAGGCGGAAGTGCAAGAATTTGAAAACAAAATGATTATCTCGCCGTTTATAGAAGAAGCCCGGAAATTTTTCAAACATATTGTTGAAATGATCGATTTGTTTTTTCCATGTATGGTTTGCATGTTTAGTATGTCGACTAAGTACCAAAGATTGTTGAAGTTTTCTGAAGAAGGCTAATCTTGTTCTTCTCTACGTTATCGTGGTTTGTTCGTGCATACGATCAACACTGGAAATCCAAGAACACTTGATATCTACCTTCAAATTTCATCTTGTTTTTGGTTGTGGTTGAATAGCTTTTAAAATTCCTCTGGAATTATTTATTTTGATCCGTTTCACCACCATCACAACCACTTATGCTCACTTGTTTGATTGACCTTGATTCGGTTTTCATTTTGAATACCTCATAAAGACGTTTCAGAGTTCAGCAATATTGGTAATCTTGTCTCGTTTACATGGATACTCGGATGGTTCACTTTCGAAGTATGACTTCTCATTTTTTGGGCCGTTGATTTGACGTTTTTTGGAACCTTACGATCATGAGTTTATCAGTTCATTTTGACTAATATTATTGGGTTCACAAACTACAAGAAGTTCTCGATTAATCTAAATCTGCTAGGACAGATTCAACCCATGCCGTCTCTGAAAATTGTGAAAATTATGGGACATATGTTGTTAATTCATTTGATTCATTGATTTTTATTCCAACAGCTTGCATCACACAAATTATACGAAGTCGCTTTGTTTGCATAGAAAAAAACTAAAGCACCTAATGAGAGTCATACTATTATGGCTATAGTAAACCGAAGAGTTAATAACAAACTAAGTTTGACAGTAAATTGACAATCAAGAACATGTTCATACCGAACGCTATTCACATTTTCTTTCAGCAGTTGGATTCGCACATAGTTCATTTCGAACAAAAACACTCACATCGATAACCCTCTTCTTGTGAGAATTTCCCGCCAGTAGAATATTTTCGTGTTGGAACTGGAAGCCACATACCGGAACTCGTTCACTTCAAGCCAGCCTTTTGAATATCGTACCGTTGACTCCACATTACTCGACATCAAAACTACATATGCATGCTAAATCACTATCGGTTATGTTACTCGACTGTACCGACAATAATCGTAGTAATTATTTCGCTAGTTTCAATTGCTTACTAGACAATTAAGTGGTGTTAGTCTTGCTGACCCAAACGATTTTGTAGAACCCACCGGACAGTATTTTTGCTACCAATTTGTAGCAAAGATCCTTGAGTATTACCAGTTCAACAAAAATCTGTACCTGATAGCTGCAACGAAATTCACATCTACCTTAGGATGGGCTTGGGCGTATCTACTGAGTTTGTACAGCGTTAGAACTCTTGAACGATTATTATCGATTTCAACATTGTGGAGAAAAAAAGTACCGTTCCAATCGTGACAAACAAAATCAATAAACAAAGCCTCAAGTGAAGGTTTTATTCCAGCTTACTTTTTTCCTCACAGCTGTTTTTTTGTTTTTGATGAATCTCATGATTGCGCTACACTCAATCTATTGCATCTGTATCGTGAATTCAGTGGGAACATCCGTTATTATTGGTCAACCATCGCTTGCTTGTCGAATCAGACAGGTTAATTTGGGTAACTGTCCCATAAATAACCATAACGGTAAGTACAATCGTTTCACTTTTATGGGAGTAACACAATTAATGAAACTGTGTGCATTTATTCCTTATGTTCTGGTCGCGCGTGCAGTAAATGAATTACCAATAAGTTTGAAAAAAGTGAATCCTACTTAGTTATCTTCGTAGTGTTCTTTGTAAATACTTAACATTTTTTCAGGCATGATTATGGTAGCCATGAGAGTGCCAACAGTAGTAAGAAATCACAACCGATAATCTGGTTTGACGTTTGAATATTTTATATTTACCGTCGCCATTTTTTATACTAGATAACGAAAATGGGTATTTGATATTCTACAGTAGGATCGTTATAAGCAGCAGCAAAATTGAGTACAATTTAAACAAAATTCGAACCAATGATTTGTCATATATAAATCCTTCGCAGCGTCAAGTCGTTCTAAGGTTACTAACATAAGTGGCTTCATCTCAAATGTTACGATTGCACAAATAAATGCGTCATGTAAATTTCCTGTGGTTGGACTAAATCATCATGATTGTGTCATTGTTTTTGTTCAACATTATTTCTACTGTTGTGAATTTTTGTTTAGTACATTTTTAATGAATAAACTTCTTGTATTCAGTTAGAATAGAATAAGAGACAAAAACAACGCTTCTTTACGCGCAAAGTAATCTGCCTGATTCAGCTACGGAACCGCGCTGGCAAGAAAAGTTAAATCTAAACAGCGTGAACTTGTTACAAAGTTTCCCGGGGTCAGTTGGTCCCTACTATCTGGTGAGGCTAAGTAAGAAAATTTCAACCTCCTACCGAGACTTCTTATCTCAGCTCGTAGCGCAATTGTTGCATCTGTGCATTTTTTTCCTCTGCAGGTTTGAGTCCTGGTAGAATTCGAATGTTTGCAGTTACGTCAACTTTAACTGAACAAATCCGGAACATTTTCTGTTTGTTATTGTTGAAATTATTCATGACGAAGACGTCAAAAATGGAATGACATTAGAAGTACCTTCGTAGGACCTAACGAAGCTACTGAATATACATGCGTAATAGCTTGTTTTTAGAGCCAATAGCACGTTTCATAGACAAACACATGCTGTTGCAAGTCCGTTTTGTCGATATGTTTATAGATAATTGAGATTAAGAGTTCACAGAAAAATTCAAAAAAAAGATAGTTCACAAGCGACGTGTTTGGGGCGCTTCAGCATTCATACTTTATTGTGTACTTTGCACCAAGGTGATCTTCTTATTCTAGGAGTGAAATAGAATGATTGCGTCACGCTTGAAAATAACACTCAGGAGAAACACCTACATAGTTCTTTACTTCAAAGGGTTGCTAGCATGGTTATCTGTATAATAATATAATATTCATATCTCAACAGTTTTGTGTTAATCGCACATAAACGTGGATTGAACATTTGTTTGTCTCGCACAACGTTTTATTATCTTATAAAAACTACCTTGGGAACAAACGAAGGTTATTTCAAGAGATTGCGCATACAAGTCGAAAAACCATCTCAATTAAACCTGCATGCTTGTTCACATATGATCATATCCTAAGGGAGCAGCAGTTATAAATGAACACCAGTTTTAGAGTATAGTTCATTAGACATTCAGCCTTGTATAATGAAGGCAAACAAGTCTTTGAATGCAGTAGTACAGATAATTTCTAGTTGAAAATCAGGTTTTCTTCAAGATTCGCGAAGTGCACAGAAAATTAATTTGCGTCCTCCAGCTTCTCAGGTTAACGGGATTTTCTGAACACGGTAGCTTTTCTAGTGGTCTATTTCTTAACCCATTTCATAAGGATTAAACCCTCTTAATGCACAGGTGGCAAACCTGCATGTTTGCGTGTACTGTGTGCTGAAACGTGTGGGAATAGTTTTATGACGGGAGATATCTAACGTTCATTAGTTTTTAATCACAGCTGCACAACTTATATGCAAATTTCAATTATCTATCACTGGGTTTCATGGAGGTCGTTCATATTTGGGACAGTCATTGCTATTAAAACAGAGAGCAGCACAACTTTAATGGCTAATATGTTCTACAGGCCACTCGTTAGGATAAATAAAATCATTCTGTTGAGCCTCCGCATCTTGCGGACACTCAACAACTAGCGGGATTGTTGTACTTATAACACAGGGCAGCATCGGTGAATTAACTTCGTTTGGTGTTTCAGAAAAGGAGCAGAATTGGCAACAAGATACGTAGGTGAGGTACTTGCAAAATGCTGATGTTGGCGAGAAACTGATCCGCTATCTGCCTGTACACACTGACCCTGATCTTAAGTCTGGTGAATTGATCTTCTGGATATCTAGGAAAACCTTCAACAAAATCACATTGTTTAAGCCCGTATCAAGGCTAAATGAAGGATACTATCAAAATCGAGTTGAACTACATGGATGTACGGTCCTGCATTAACAGTCTCTGTTCGAACTCCACGAGAAATCAGAAGGCTTTTGACACAAGCAGCTCCCGTGCACAAAACACCAAACTACTCTAATGAATGCGGGGCATATCACTTTACCACCTAGGTAGTAACCTACTGATCTCGTTGTTACCATGGAGCCCACGGAATGCTAGGCCAAAACGCGGTAAGCTGTTCACTAGGCGAGCTGCGTAGCCATAAATTTTCGTTTCTCCACAACTCGTTGAAATTCGTCAGTATCGATCATCAAAATATCGACACCTTAATCTAATTGATACTTTTCCCAGTTAATCGTGATAACCATTTATATTGTATTGAAGTTTGAATACTTTTGACTCTGAAAATGACCGTGAACTAAAGTTGAATGGCGCACTGTTTTAAGTTCCTCAATCTTTTCTAAAAGGGATATTTTCATACTACCAGAATTCCTTACAACATACATCGTGTCCTCTGTAAATCCAAAAACTGTTATAAATGATTTGAAACCGTACCATTTTGTATCAGAAAGGACGGTGTCATTTTATTCCCGTCTGTTGAATCATGTTTTACTTTTGATTCAAATTGCACACCACATACTAATGGATGTAGCTTTCGTGCTGCCACAGGATTTTCAGCCTTTTTCGAAGAAAAAAATAATTAGTTCCATGCTGTTGGAGCTTGTCCATACTGAATCTCTTGTCATGACCACCGTGGTTTAGCGTTCTGATCTGATAATACAACCGTGTCTAATGTGAGATCAATGGCATCATGGTCAACACGGTTGCTTCTTGAAAGCTTGGTCGGAGTTCTAGTCCTGGCCGTAGCAAGGTTATGCACTGCCAACGAGTTCTAACAAGAGCTAAACTCGAAAAGGACCGACTGGAAAATCTATGGGAATGCGACAGCTGCCACCACTTGCGGGCAACGTTCAACTCGAAAGTAACCAAATCCCCAACTACTCATCAGTAATCTAAAATATCATCTAGCAGATCTAGTGAGGTCGGAGAATTCGACCTGTTTTGAAAGTCCTAATCCCGGGGTTATCTATTGAAGTTAACAGGACAGTTACTGTGTCTCCATTTAGAGACGATTGGACAACCTGATCATTACTCACAAGCAAAAGTGATCGAGTGTTCACATATGATAATTCGGTCGTGCCTAATGTGCGGTCAGTGGTGCAGTTGTAAACATGGTTTCCTCATGAACAGCGTGGCTGGAGTTCTGGTCCCGGCAGTGACAAGGATATGCACTACTGACGAGCTCTAACAAGAGCTAAACTCGAGTATGATGCCTCGTTTAAAAGTGGGCTAGCTTAAATGCTTATGAAAATGGAGGAGTTGCGGTCAGTTGTAAGTGATGTTTTGTCATATTCTTTAGCGGCACGAATTCCCCCGTCTTATTCTCGCATACAAATCAAAACCCTGTCTCACGTGCTGTTGTGGTCATTGCGATGTGATATTGTTAATAAGTACCGTTTACTTACCCTACCTAACATTATAATGCCATATGCGTCTTTAACCTTTGATGCTTGGAAACTCTTGCTGTTTTGGCAACAGCGTACACTGGAGATCCCTAATTTTGAAACGTTTTTTTCTTGCGAAAAGACATCCACAACCTTAGAACGATGCTACATGTCAAGTCCCAATCTGGCGATTTGAAATACCAGTATTCTTTGTGTTTCTTTGTGCAGCTCGCATATCTGGTGTGAAGACTGTGTGGAACAAAAACTTAGAGAAAGCGCTGCTTCGTTGGTTCCCTATTAACAAAATCAGAAAGTCAGGTTTAAATTAGACAAGCTAGTGGCAAGTGTCTAGTTTACCTACAAATTACTGTGATGCAAAAAGATCAGGTCAATCAATTACCAATGTTACGGACCGGACTCTGCTACACCCTTTGTGTTTGATGGTTAGGGTATGCTTCTATTTTATTGAAAACTGGAGGCAAGAGTGAAATCATGTTACTAAGGAGCTAAAAGGCACTAGGTTAACGTGGTGTGTTTATACTCACTTTCAAAGGTAGAAGTCCAACCCTAATCAGGAAGCTGACAAAGTTGCTCAAAGAACTCCTGCGTTAACGAATTTTTTTCCGAATCACTTGCGTATATCAAACCACGTTTTTATTTTTGCATATTACTGGGGTACAAGTCAGGTTTATATGGTCTTGAAGATCCTTGTGGCTTAGAGTGCTAAATTATAAAACCATTTTTTCTTGATCTGTGACGCTTTATGAACAATACAGAACATCCTTGATATATTCGAGCTTGCAGTATATTAGGTAACACCTGTAAATTATGCATTACACCCTCCCAACTGACAGGATTGGAAAGTTTCCTCCCTTCGAGAGTTGCAAGCACTGGCGGAAGGTTTAATGAGGTCACCAATCGTCTCGCTACAGAAGGGGTGGCGACTGTTAACTCATATAGTTTATGTGGTCACCTTGACCCTCTAGTTTCCGCGACTTCTGACAATCCTGTGCATAAATCATCCGGTGGTAGTCCGTGTTAGACCGCCAAATGTTTGTGATATTAGCAACCTACAAAATAACGACAAAGTGTCCAAGAGTGTGTTAAGAAGGAGCAACCATCGTTGATCATAACAATTTTCTCAGGATAGAGCATGCCAGCTTGATTGCTCTGATCGAATACCCTGGGTTACCTGGAAGCTGAAGATTGGTGATCAGACGACAAACTTAGATCAGGACATAAGTACTTTGAAGGTGAACTCTATTTCAGTGGGACAGTATCGAGTTCGTCTCCAATAACACCGTTGGATATAACAAATTATAATTGCTAACAACTTCCGTAGTTTTTTATAGATTGCTATTTTCAACCTCCATTCAGTATCCGTTTTGCATTATCCAACTTCTTTCCAACGTTTCACGGTTTTTAATTTCATTGATTGTAGCATTGATAAAAATGTTAATCCACTATATCTGCGACCTTCTAAAGTTTGCCACTGCGATTTGTAATCCCGTGAAATCCAGTGTTTTTGTGAATTACTTAGATATTAGAAAACAGGATGATGGTCTGGTGGTCTGTTTATTGAATGTCTGTGGGCAATGAAAGAAGGTTATTGTTCACAGTGAAGGCAAGCCATTGCTCAAGAAGTGGGAAATGAATTCAAGGAATTATCGTAATTAAGTACACATTGACAGTGCCTGTCGAGAATTAAACTACCTTTATCTTGTCCTCCGTTCTACAACCTAAGCAGAACGCATTAATTGGAGAGGGTTAGGTTTAAGATTGCTATGTCAAGACCAGTCACATCTCGTGATGCCAAATACACTATGCTGTCCTCGTTATTGGAACCTGTTTCGAAATTCATGGTTTGATTGACTATCACGTTGAGCTGTGTAAACTTTAGGACGACACACGAACTGAACATTACCCCTTTATCTGTGCGATGGGTTGCTGGTGATAAGCTCATGTTGCAGTGGTGTAACATAATATTCCTTCTGTCTCTGAACGTAAACTGTTCATTAGGTTGTCTAACCAACAAAACTGAAAATTTCCAGAATGGAAAATTGTGGTTGAACCGGGAGCAATTTCGTCACTTGAACGAAACGATTACATGTACTGAACATGCCATTTCTCGTTCTCTTCTGGCACTCTCGATAACTTAGGTATATGGATGTTCGCCGAGCTTGACAGCTCAATGCCTAAATCGTCAAACCCAGCTACGAACCATCGTTTCACTCTTGATGACGTTTCTGGTTGAGTTGAAGGCTAGTGCTCCTCACAGTGCTGAGTATAAAATGCGCAATAAATGGCGCATCCTAAGTTATACGGTTGACTGGCATCAGCTAAGAAAGAAATTTGACATGAAGTAGGTTAGAGAAAGTTAGATAAAACTCTGAAATTAAAATTAAAAAATAAACCGTTTTGTTAATATTTGACAACAGAGTAGAAGTTACCGGTTAGCACGTTGTCTCAACTGTAATTTATCCCCAGAAAGGGCTCTCATCCTGTCTACAAACGATTTTTAATGGAGAGTTGCTTTATTTTAAGGTTACGGTTAGACGGTTGGCGCCTCATTCGATGTAAAAAAAGCTTTACTTGCACTTGCGCGCAGCTTTCTGATTCAAGTTAAATTCATAATGAATAGATGTCAGTCTACTTATTGTCAACCAACCATTACCCAATAACTTTAGTGAGTTCCGTAGTTTTATCCAACTGAAAATCCTAATCGTGGGTTAGCCAATAGCAAGTGATTCAGCGTTATTCTCATGTGAAGGCACTTGAATGTTAAGATATGCCAATCCGATAATTGTCGTCAACACGGTTGATTCATAAGGGAAAAGAACAGTGGATTACTCCCAGATGCGGTAGCGATGTTCAATCTTGTTGAGATGTGAAAAGGTAGAAATCCGAATGCAGTCAACCTGACTCACGTAGCTATGCGTATTCAACTTATATTTGGCAGTTAAACTGCCTCGACGAGGTCATTAGTTTATGCTCTCGTTGTGAAGTTATCTGCATTGTTATAGTTCTTTCAGATATTTTTTGCAAGACAGGATGAACGGTGTGGATGGCTCAAGGGCCGAGACGTTTTCCGAATTTCAGTTGGAGGTCTGCTTTGTTCTTCTTCACATTCTGATTTTTTCATAGTTCTCTTCCTTTTCAATAAAACCTCTAACTGAGTCAGAACTCAATGCTGAATTGTAGGAGTTTAATGGCGTTAACGTTTCTATAGAACATTTTTTGCACAATTACCAGCAACACAGAAATATCAGGCCGGTTTGTTGGCCGATCGTGAGAAATTCTGATCTATTTATCGTTAGTGAGATTATCCTAATAGTATCGTTTATGTCTAACATGTAATGTTTATTTACACAAACTGGGCTTACTTAAAGGGACGACTCACACTTGCTCCACACACTCAACCCCACATTGTCGGTTGCTGTGCTGAGGCTATAAATGTCGAAGTACTTTATAGTAAACGGGTCGAACCACATACAACTTGACTTCATGTTTGGCTATCACATTCACATGACTATTAGCACCATAAAAGTGAATGGCCATGCAATTAACTCGCTCATTGGGTGAACGTGTACAGTGAAATCGGTTTGTCACCATTTTCATATGGATGTAATAACCAGCTGACTGCTAGCTAAGCACTGTGATAGATCGGCTGAGAACTCAAGGCAAATGCAGGGCTTACGTTTGTGTCCACAACCAGCCATCTTATTTGCAAGGCCTACGGTTTACAACCCCGTCTCCGTTCTTCGAATAAAGAACGAAATGTAATCGTCAGATACATCACTTATTTTCATGTATCAAACTTATAATAACATTTTGAATTGCAAGAAGATAATCACGGTTTTGTAATTTATTACGATATATTAAAACATCG
>JTDE01001502.1:0-59129 GCA_014338405.1 Paragonimus skrjabini miyazakii | reverse complement strand
TTGAGCACATTTGGGCAGTAATCGTTTCAGTGTTCATTTGACTTATTGTGGTGATATGTTCTATTGGCAAACTCCCGTTACATTTCACTGATCATCAACGAACTTAAAGCACGAATGAAAACGCTAGTATTAAAAAACCAGTTTCATTATTTCGTTTTACTCTTAATGAGATTTATAGCAACTATAAGACGTGAAAGGTATCCACTGTGATTTCTAACGGAATAAAATGGAATACCAATGTGTGATGAAAATCTGCTCGATTCACCGCCTATCCAAACCCCGACACAATAGGATTTCTAACAAGAGACGAATCCAAACGTCGCGTTGAAGATACTGCATCAGGACTGGACAACCCGTCTCAGTATTATGCCCTCTGTTATTCACTTATTTCTTTGTTCCGTATTGCACCAATTAACATTCACTTTGTGACTTTATATGTGTCCATATGGTCAGCCAATGAGTGACTATGATTTCTTTAATACTGTTGTACATTCATAAATTCGGTTTCTTGTCTCATGAATACGAACCGTTTACTGCAATCAGTGCGAAGTCTTCTGCTTATTACTTGCGTGGGAGGTTTCAATCCTAGTACGATTTCTAGAGCTATTCGAAGTCCCTAATTCCGAGTATTACACAATGTTAAGATGGATGGTTGTATGACACACATGAAGTTCTATCAACATTAACTTTCCAAGTTTGAATAAACCACATCTGGCGACCCCGTGTAGCTTGTTGTTTGTAGAAACACGGCGTGCTTAGATAACATTGGACCACCGTTTTATACCAGAAGTTTTCAGTACATGCATACATACACGCATATAAGCTTAGCTTATGAGTAACGACAGTCTGTTAAATCAAAGTAACCCGAACAATAATAAAGATCTGAAGTCATTTGAAAAGCAACGCACAGATCTCCCTCCATAAGGCACACTTCTAGATTGAGGATATCGCAGTTAAAAACACCTTCAACGGAAACAAGGGATTTCATCATAAACTTCTGGTGTGTATTGGTCAACTCTCAAACGAATAAGAAGTAGAAAAATTCATTCTGCCAAACTGAGTCAACTGCGTTCAAAATCACTACAAAATGGTCCTCACATACAGAACTACTGTCGAATAAAATTTGGTGTAGTGTCTGTTTAATGCAAGGCGGCTTACAAGCAACAAAAGTAGACTACTAAGCTTCATGTTCATTTGAAGACAGTGGGTTTACTTATATATATAAGACGAGCATATTTGTCCCAGCTGTCTAATGAGTTAAATCAACAGATATGTGTGTAACCCTAACCACTGTTCTTTTGATATATTGACGCTTTCGCGTGCGAGCTTTTGATCAGGTGTGAACTTGTCTACTGGGTATAAACTGTGTAACTGTTAACAGTGGGATAAAAAACAAACATCATTGTTAATAGCTCTTGATCAATGAGCTTTAAGCATGGAAACTCACAATGAAAACGGAACAACTGGACGAAATTGAGCGTGAAAAAGTTGCAAACGATAAGAATGATGAGACATTTCCTTTTGCACACTTGAATCTGAAAAAAACTGGACAATTAATGTATGGGTTATATGGTGAAGTAAATCGAAAACAAGACAGCTCTTTCTGTGCACACAGAGATCATGAGAAACAAAACACAAATGTGTGAGGAGGAAAATGTACTAGCCTTGATAAAGACAACCAGTTGCTAAATACTCGTATTAAGTTATACTGTGTTTCACTGTTACATTTTCTTCATGAGAAAGGAAAAAGTTACAATTTTTTAACATTTTTGTTGAAGTCGAATGGTGACCTGTGGTGACATTGTTGTAAACAGTTAGCCTGTTTGTTTGGGAACTTTGTGTTTTCTTGCTGAGTTGAACAGTTTTTACTTCATAACATCATTTTGACGTAACTTGAATAGGTCATTCTTCTCTAGGATTTAATTTCTCTTATCCTTGTTAGTGTGTATTCTGTAATCGGAGTACTGCGTATAATTCGGCAATATTTCAGATCAACACCTAAAGTAATCTGGACGTATGTGTGTTGTGGGTGATAAATCATTATTCAACTACTCGCCGATCTATCATCCTGAGGAGAATGGCCAAAATGTGAATGGTCCAAAGGATGGTCTTTTATTTAGTTCATGTGCGCAAGCCAACACCATTATTCCGAACACCGGAATCATGACCTAGAAAGCGGAAGTTATGACTGAAAGAATCATACAAACGAACAAAAAATTAGACTACAATTGTAGGGTTAACGTTAGTACAATTTGTTATTGATCATTTCAGGAAAGATTATAAAGTGTGACAGTCGAACGATGGGTTTGTTGTTTATCAAAAACGTATCGCAACCATTGAATCTCAGCTCTGTTTGGATAACGTATATTGTTGTTTGTATATGTTTGTGTAAAGGAAGGAGTTTGTGACGTGGCTTCGTAGAGCCGCTGGCACTTCTCTTGCCACGTTTGGGCACGCAGTTTCTGTCACTAATTGGAAGCCAGTCGAAGCCCAAACTTTTGGAAATTCGATCTCCTCTAAATTATCAAATTTGCCAAACTACTCACCAGTAACATAATTTCGTTGCTCAACAGTAGCGTTGGAAGATTCAGGCACGAGCCGCTAGCGTAGTCCTGCCGAAGCAGTCAGTTTCTTTGATCATTCAGTGTATTTCGTGCGACACAGTGGGATGGGTGGGTCAGAATTTTAATTAGGTGTTTCACGGCGTGACTTTGCAATTATACTGACAGAACGCTCACTACGTCTGTGCTTGTTGTTTCTATCGTTGATTCGAATCCGGACAAACCTCTGATTTTTCACAATTGGTTTGTTTCTAAAATATGGCGGATTCTCTTTATTTAATCTTCTTCGCTATTCATATAAATGTTCCAGGCAGTCTTTAATAAAAATACTCGAGGTTCTTGGATTTTGCTACGGTCCAGACTTGAACTCAAGTCAAGCATTCACAAAGCAACTGTACGGACCCTCTTATCGCTGAGTTTAGATCAGGCACGAATGAATTATTACCATTGAACGCTTGACCAAAATTTGCTTGTGATTAGTGGTCAGACTGCTCGTTGACCTCAAGGGGAGAAATAGTTTCTATCTGGTAATCTCAGTCTGTTACTCTGCGACTATATTTTTGGTATGGTTAAAATCTCCGATTTGAGTGAAACTGTCAAAATAATTTTGAGTTACTGGTGACTAATTGAGGATTGGGTTAGCTTAGTTTATATCTTCATTCAAAAATTGTCACCAACGTGCATATTGTGAAACTTTGAGATTATTTACAACGTAATTTTACGTATACTACTAGAGAACAGCGTCTCAATCATTACCACAAGACCATTTAAAACGGCAGGTTCGTTACCGAGATAAAACACACGAAATTGTTAGACAGTTTCTATCTAGAGCTACAGGTCTATCAGATATGTATGGTAAAGATTTGCATTTCAAATGGCTAGCCTGACCATGAATATATTATTGCTTTGACGGTGTTCATGGGAAGTTCTTCGGTATAACATTTCGTTCTACCTGATGGTAGCTGAACTTACCGTTAATTGTCAGTTTTTGCGCAGTGATCCACTGAACAGGAGTGACTGGTCAGTTGATTAGACAAGTAGACGGGATCAAAATTATGGTAGGTGAACAAAAAGAAAGACAGCCATCAGTTTGGTCTAGAGTTGAAGGTAAATTTACCGGAACATTGCACAGGATGGGTTAGGGACGTCCAGTTACCATTATTTCAGCGTGTTGCAGAATGTACCTCTGGCTGTCTCAAAACATCACACCGATGTCAAAGTGTATTTTCATTTTCTGTTTGTAGTTTGGACAATGTTTTTCATTTGAAATGGAATCAAATTTCACACGTAAACATTTACGGAAAGTCCAGTCACTTTCAACACCTTACGAAATACAACTTCACACGAATAGTTTTCTGATTAATTTTCTTCTCTATATCGCTGGTTCACTTTTTGATTGCTGCCACGCATTAGCTACCTAGGAAATGAAGACCAACGTAATCTATTTTCGTGAGTGGTGTTCTTGTTAAGATTCCGAGTAAAATGGAGATGCTATATTTTCTGATAATTGGTAATGTAAACCTGTTAGATTGCCTAGTATTTGTGACTAGACTTGCTTTCGATGGCTCGCTAACTTCCTTTTATAAAACCGGTGATCCGTGAAGAAATTACCCAGACTTATATGAGGCAGCATTTTTTGAACTCGAGAATAACCGGTTGTCACACAAGTCCCAATTACATCTTGCACATAACACACCGTATTCTGCGACACAGAAAGACACATCCGATAATTTGGTTAGACGTTGTCAGTCAAGCATAACTGAGAGTTAATTATGTTTACTCCACCCTTAAAATGGAAAGCGACTGACCAACTATTATCAGGCGAATTCAAAATTGAAATGTCATAAACGTTCCTGGCGTACTGTGACCTGAGAAGGGAATTTTCATGCAGGTGCCGTACACAGGCAAATTCTTCACCGAACAGTTGTACCAACACTTTAAATCAGCGATTTCATAAATCAGCCTATCGTATTAACATAAGAAGTGTAAGTAGCTGAGGGTAATGTGTAATATGAGTTACGTTAATCAAGTCCTGCTATTCACAGTTACTTTCTATGTGGGCGCAGTGCACGCTACACATTGAGAACTACGTGATATCTGATGTGGTTCAGTGTTTGTGTTGTATTTCTTTGAGTTTTGTTTTTCAAATTTGTCCTCTCTTGAATGCAATAGCATGCATTCGTATACTTAAATGCTTCTTGTATTACAGTTTACATATCTTTCTTCCTAGTACAGATCTTGTCATTGCAGTCTCTCTCACTGTTTATTTTCCGAGAGATAAGGGTTTCCTTTTCGTGCTAGCCATTCAATTGGCTAACCAGCATTGGCCAGCTGGACACAAAGGCTTCACTCACACACCTACTGGTCTTATTCCTTCGGGTTTACACCGGATACGTGGTGTGTGAGTGGAACTGCAAGTGGTGCAACGCAAGCCACTTGCGGTGATGGTTTATAGCGCAGGCGTACTTTGGCTTCGGTCACTGTGACATGCTAATCCGTTTCGGATGCCGCCAACCATGTGTATTTCTTTACCTATTTTTCAAGTTACAATCGGAGTTTAATAAGTCGTCCAGGTTCGTTTTGTGTTTATATTTCTTTATCTAACAACATTGTTTTAAGGCTGGGTTTTTAAGTGCTCGCTGCTTCTTTGCTTCCGTTGGCGAGTGACTAGTACAAAATTAGCAATATAATATATATCGGGGCATTGTTAGTTTTTGTTAGTTACACATTATGCTCCCATCTACTGGATTTACTGATGTCTGTGGGCAGTAACTATGCTGAATACCGTTATATAAGGCGATGTTACAAATTCCCAATAAGGATCGTATGGCTGGGGAATTCCTAAGGTCTTCTCAGATATCAAGGTATCCCTCGTGAGAATAAGGTGAACGTATACTTTTTCTGACTTGGGATCCACTTACGATATATTTGTCTATTCCATAGTTCGGAGTTAGAAGTCATCAGCATACTCTGAATAAAACTGGGCCAACGTCCGTCACTGAACCAATTGTTTCCGTCCACCCACTGCATCTGACCGCAAAATATCAACGATTTTTACATAAACCTGAAACGTTTATGTGGTTCTAGACATAAAAGCAGTGAATCCATTGTTTTCAAAGTTTTATTTAGATCTTGCGGGTTCCGATGTCTTTTGAAGAAAATTAATATGTAAACTGGTAGAATTACTGACTATATGTTAACTTTCACGTAATAGACGGTTGCAGCAATTACAGTTGATATCAGTTCACTTTTTCCATTGCAGTTCATATCTATAGAAACAGGCGATAGACCAAATTATATACATTAAGAGCGTTCACACTTTTCTGCACTGTACTTCGGAATGATACACCTGAAATTTTGCTGGATCTCATATGGCCTGTTTACTAAAACGTTTGATTACTTTGTGTGTAAACACTAATTTTGCCGTTAACCCGCCGTGATGGACTGACAGGAAAAAATTCGAGCTAAACACTTGGCTGTGTGAATGTATATACCATAAGTATACCTGCGTGTGCTGATTCTTTTCAGCCTTACAGACAAATAGGATGTAGAAAATTTGTATAAAAACTGCAGTGTTAGTTCAGATACTACTATTGCCAGTCTAAGGGCTTGTGGTTAGTTTCTGCCATTTATGAAGGCAACTACAACAGTTGTCTTTATTTGAGAATCTTATTCGACCGTACAACCTCTAGGGTTAAAGCCAATTGGATGATGAGTAACATTGCAAATTTTCACAGTAGCATAAACCAGAAATATCGGCCACTATACTATACTTGATGTTTCATTTAGAGAGGAAGCAACGAACTTAGCTTAAACTACGATTCTGGGTTTAAGTAGGTCTGAGAAATGAAGGTGTTTCCAATCTATAATCATTGAAAGATCATTCATATTGTTGACAATGATTATTATGAGATCGTGTCCAGTTGCAGATACGAAGAGTTATACAATGACACAAACCGCATTCAAACCTATTGAAATTGCTCACATATATAGAGGATTAGTTACACTGTTCAACCGGGGTAAACGGGTGTATTCACCAGAAGTGATTTGCGCATGTTTTCTTTATTCGCTTATTGTATTGTTATGTGAGTGTTCTTGGTTATAGGCACCGCTCGTATAGTCGAAGTTCGCTGTATACATAACGAAACTGTCCACAGGTGGGTTCGTTTAACTCGTGCACATTTATGTTTTTGAGGCCATAGGATTTCTGGGCGCTCATAACTTTAATCTGTAGGTGGTTTGAAAATCGACGATTTAAAGAATTTCAGGAACGCAGTAAAGGATACCTAGCCGTTCGGCATCCATACGCCGTGGCATTCACCCAGAAGAGTTAGTTTGCTCAGATGAATAAGGTGTGATTTTCTAGGGAAAACATCTTCAACCCTCGTGCGCTTTTGAACAAAGGTTCATTTCGTGAATTACATGGGTACTTTAGTGGTATTTGTGTCTATGTTTCAGTACCGTGCATGATTACGTTCTGGATCACCATACCGTGCCCAATTACAACATCGAACTTCAAAAGGTCAGGTAATGTGCTGTTTAACTAGTAGACTGAGGTTTTAGGCAACCGGACAGAAATTTTAAATGCTGAACAGTAGAAACTCTGTTTCCATCGAGTCATCCCGAAATATTTCTGCTTGTAAGTTGAACTCATTTCATGTGTTTGAGTAGTTCCTTGAGGTGTTTACCATCGAGGAGTGTAATAAATTAAAACGAAAGAATCCACACAAAAAACAGACAACTAGCAAACCTAAAGTGTAAGCATTCCGAACCACTACTCAGATGGCCTCAATTACAGGATGTTTCTCGGTCTAATAGCATCACGGGCACTCAAATTATCTTGGGTTGTGGTTTTTTGTCTTAAAACAACATGCATTCAGGATAACACATATATGCTGAATAAGTTTGATCTCATTGTCAATCGTAATAAAAGTGTTTTTATTGGTGTTCAATCTGAAGCTAAGTTATCTGAATTCTTATCCCCTGTGTGGGTCATACAGTTCCAGTGGTCTGCACAAATGGTTAAGCTGACCAACCGAACCTAGAAAGGAAAGTACAGTTTTATGGTGATTTGGTTAAATAATATATACAACTTTCCTCAATTATAAACTAGATAAAATCACGGCGGTTCATTTTGTAATGTAAGGGTTTGCTGTTGGATTATTCCAAATAATGTTGACAAATTTTCTTTGTTGATATAAAAATGAGGTAATTGATCGTCAGTCGCTTTTGGTTAAACCGTTGGCATTCACGTGAATATTTCAGCTAGTCTTCTGCATGCAGAAACGTTAGAATTCGGACAACGAAGACACACACACCTTCCATCCTTAGTCCATTGTGCTTATAATGTATACTTGTCTTTGAATTTAACCGGAAGTGGTGCAGCACATGCCGCATGTGATGGCTGTAACACATAGACATACGTTGGCTTCGATTACCGTGACTGGCCAATCCGGAGGTGAAGACAGTATAAATAAGTGGTCAAAAACCTCGCGGTGCATCTGTGGGCAAAAGATTGAGTCGTTCGTTATATGCTGGTGAACTCAGTCAGAGCATTATGAAGACTAGTAAAAACGTCATGGGATATACGTTTTCTGCTAACACTCACTGTAAACCTCTTTTGCGAAAAGATGGGATAAAACGTTTACTAAGTATGTCATTACTAGCAACTACCTGGCTTATCACCGACAATGACATCGTGTACCATTCTTGGTACCTTGGTGAATCTAAAGCGTCTGCACGCTATTCGAACCAAAAGAGAAGAGAGAAGCGCAGTCTGCCTGGCACCATAGTCTTCGTTACCGGAAACTAGTATGAGTGTACTCTGGCAGATCGCTCGGGTCAACACAGTAATCAAACGGCAACTATTTGAAACCCGCAGCTGTCGATTAAAACAACGTTATGACTAGTGTTTCAGCCGTTTTCAGGTCCTGGATAAGCAGTGACATGAGAAAATATATTATATTTCAGGAAACCTCATTCAATTGGTTACAACGTTGAGAAGTTCCAGGTAGCTCGTCAAATGCAATTTTGTTCTTTCCATTTTCCTTTAATTGAAACTACGATCGCATCACTTCAGTCAGTTATTTTGGATGACTACAATGTTAAACAAAATTTCTTACAACCGTTCACAACTGTAAAGGTTTACAGTTAATCTGCCTCGTTCACACCTCCCGACGATCAATTTACACAGATTGTTTCAGCATTGTGTCGATGAATGTACACATGATGAGTACTCCATTAGACAGGGTTCATTAACCCAGTGGGTTTAGAATTGTATCATGTTGGACAGGTTTGAAAAGATTACCCGTGAACATGGCTTGGCGTGGCTCATCCGGAATAGGATGATGAGTGAAAGTGTCGCGTTACGGTTCACTCGATTGATCAACTATTTTTTCATACTCACTATTGTATTCGTAAATTCCGTATGACGTTGGAACACAATTTCGGTGTGGATTGAAAAATACAGATAACTTAGCCATGTCAAACTGTATAAGGTCATAGTTTTGGCTAGCCTCTTTAGGCTTACCTCTTGTCCATTGAAAATGGAAGTGGCAAGTCATCCTCTTGTTTCAAAACAATATTGTATTGTATGGAATTATTAATATTTCCTTAGGTTACGAACCGCGGTGAAATGAAGAGCGCAGCCCGATCATGTCAGAGAAGGTACTTGATAAGGAAGTGGATGTAGCCGTAAGGACTGAGCAGTTGTATTGTTATGGATGTTGTTGGGAACCAACAGGGTCGAAGCTGCTGCCCACCACTTCCTTAATGGTCACTGTATTTAAATGTATCTAACAATTTCTTCTGGGGACACGATAGATATCCGCTCGTTCGCAGCGTAACCACAAAACGATTGATCAACTGCAGCTTGTAGGTAAAAGACGCACAACAACTACGAAAACTTCTCTCAGACCTTCTTGCAACCACAGTGAACGTGACCCTGTGGTTCAGCAGATACCTGTTTGTGCCACCATCTGATACTTATACACGGGACTCGATTTAAAATTCCCAGCGTGCTCGCTGCCGATGAAACCCAACGATATTGAAGCATCTGTCCAGCGCTACATCAAATGGCACTGGGACTATATATTTGCAGCTATGATCTATTTTTATAACCGGGATTACCGTCAGGTAGTCTATCGAAGCCTCAGCTTGGGTTTTTCGCTAAACGACGAATTGGATCACTGTGTGTGCATCTTCTGAACAGCTATCCTTTTCACGGTATCTCCGTTTACAAATAAGTATCATCAGTTAACGTCAAGTTCTCCCTTGGGACAGCCAAAGTGGAATGCGCCTGGGTGGTTTCTTTATGCGTGTGCGGTCTCCACACCTCATCGTTGTTAAAAAATTTGCCTAATACACAGTTATCTTCGTTTTGATAATCATCAACAGGCATCCTATGATCTTGTTGAGAGTCGCAGTATTACTGTTACTGCATCTTATGTGTTCTGATTATGTTCGGCATCAAGAGAATAGATGATGCAAGACTTTAACACTAGGTTGGTGAATCACTTTACAACGTGAATAAAGTGTTCACCAAGAGGAATAATAGCGGCGGCGTTGATTCCCTGGCTGTTGTTATTTGTGTAGTTCAGTTTACAACCAAGTGTGAGATTGTTGCCAAATCTTCAGTAAGCCTTTGCAAGATGTGCTGGCAACGTAGCATTATTCCCAAACAATAGCTCCTCAATCAAGTTGGTCTACGGTCGCAGTTGCGTACAGATAAACCGCCTGATATCACTTTTTTAACGAATATAATCTAAAAACCACATACGAGCATCCTAGATTTTGGCATAGAAAAGGAAAAAGCAGTCTGCAAACAGACAAGGCATGTCTTGAGTTAAACAAGGCGTTCGGTGTGCAAATAGATTTTCAAAAAGCTTTCAGGTTTGTGGAATTACATGCAAAACATATATGGTGTACCAAGCTTGTTCAAACTAAAAACAGGATATTAGATTTCCTTCGCGCTGTCACAAAAATAGGAACACAATCATCCAGCAATAAAAATGGCTTCCACTGTTGTCAAGGCGAGTAGTTTGGAAGATTTATTGTTTTAGATCGAACCTAATTAAGAAAAGTCAGGGCGTCAGCCTGATTACATCCAACAACAGAAACACCATGCCCAAATGCTGCAAGCGCTCTACCAAGTGAGCTACGAAGTCTTGCCAGGGGGTCGGACACATCATAATTAGACTCTGACACCCATCCATCCCACTGTCGGATATGGATTTCATCAAAAGATTCAGAGGATTTACCGCCAAGGCGGGGTTTCCTCGAACATTTCATGCTGGAATCCACGAACACCACCGTTGACAATAGAAGAAGAATTACTGCTGAGTGGTTTACCATTCCGTATGAGACAGTGGGATGGTTGGGTAATACAGCCCAAGTGTGAAAGTTCCGAGCTCCCAGCGTGGCTTTGTAACTCAGGTGGTAGAGCGCGTGAAGCGTTTGGGTGTGAGGTTTCTGTTGCTGGTTTGAATCCACCCGAAAACCTCAGTGTTCCCGATTCGATCTCACCTAACACTCTGTCATTGTATGAATTCAATATGTGGAGATAATCTGAGAGAAGTTCTAACCCAAGCCATTTTTGCACGGGTCCATTTTGTTCGCATCCACCTAGCTACAAATCCACACAGCACTGTCAATATGTTAGGATTATCGTTAACTAAGAATTACGGCTTGCAAAGATTCTATTTATCAGTATGATCACAGGTGACCTCATATCAAATGCAAGTGTGGTCCACTGAAATTATGCCAGAAAACATCACCCTTGCTCTATATTATTTTGTCTTGTTAAGTAATTAGGGTGAAGGCTTACCGTGTTTTTCTCTTATCGGAATATCATGTGGCCTCTTCAACTGGCTTCCATTCGCACTCATTGCTCAATCTGCCTGCACATTATAAGGCAAACTGTTCTTAAAGCTTACTGTCAACTTCTGTAAAACATTTGTGGTTGATCGTACATTGTTGAGACTGAATATCTTGAAAGGGTTAGATTACACCAGTCTTGATTGCTCACGACCTCAGCTTATACTTATCGCCAAAATGAAATATATTTTTCCAGTTCGGACAAACATAACTATATAAATGCACATGACGACAGTGTTTCCAGTTCAAGTTTGTGAACTGTCTGAACACTTTGCATGAATTGTGCATAGTTCGGAGTGCGCAGATGTGGTTAATTATAATGACATGTAGATCCCATCTCCTACCATCCAGTCGTCTGTTTCTGTACGCTCTTGGTTATATCTGTAGTACGTGTTAATATGGGCATTTCCAATGTTCGTAATCTGAAGCATATAGTTCAACAGATAGGTCATTTTTGCGGACATTAGACTCGTCATATTTCTATTTACGTTGCATTTCAGAGACTAGAAATAAGGACAATACTAAACGTATCGAACCGGTATATCTGCACTATCTATTCGCTACTGGTTGTGCGTTTCAGGTAACTTTATGGTAGTTACTGCTAGCCAGAGAGGACCAGGTTTGATCATCAACATAATGACCGCAGTCGCTTCGGTAGATCCGACCCTAGTTAACATTCGTTTTCGTACCGTCTTCCTGGCAGGATGCAATACGTCCAGTTTTGGAAGCCATGTCATCAGACATTTTTGATGCATCTGTTTATGCCCCGAGGTCATTACAATGCCACCATTAATAATAATTTCTGTTACCTGGATTTGATTTCTCTTCCCCAGTCCGCGCATAAATCGGTTGTGGTAATTTTAGCTGGGAAGGTGAACGGTCAGATAGGTCGATTTAACGATACTCGGTTTTGTTTAGTTGCTGGGTTTCAAGTGGCATTACATCGTTCGATTTGTGTGACTTTATGGCAATCTTTAACTATTTTTGATCAACAATGGAACTAGATACTGTGCGCTTCATTTCTTCACTTAGAGATCTTTTCCGCAAATCACATCCGATCTCAGTTAGGTTCCATGTTCCGCGAGTTGTTTCATTCAAGGCTGCTGTTTCTATTGATGAAAATACCTAGATTTGTAAGTACTCGCCTTGTTCTTATTGGTATCGGTCAACGCATCCATTGGTAACAACGGATGATGTTGGAGAAACCGATCAGGCCAGTATCAGTCTGGCTTAGATCGCAGGCTGAAGAGTGTTAACTTCAATAGTCTCAATTATTGCTGGACCCCAATGTCATGTACCATTTAGGCAGTAGGTGTTGAAATGAGTGGCACATTGGTTAGTTATGTAAGAAAATGGTGGACTTCAGAAAACTTTTAAGAGCTGTTGGAAATCGGATTAACTATTTATGTTTACGGATCCATACAACAAACTGACAAAGAGTATGCGTGAGAAACTCAGGCAGATACTGTTTGTCGTTTACGATGTCCTTCACGATGTTTAACCAATGAAGAAGGTGGATAAAGTGGAAGTTTCTTCCAATTTGGAAAATACTTGAAGACTCTACAACTTTGTCCAGGCCTATTGTTTGTGGTCTCGAACTGCAAATGAAACTATAAACATTAAATCGCCAGAAAAAACGATTTGAGAATCAAATTATTAGACCTTAGGCTCCTATCGGGTCACTGCTTCAGGCTAACAGTGTAGTGTCACAGTGGGTTGAATTATAAATCACACTTTTACCAGGGCACGGACTCACATTTGCAGTTTGTCTCTTGAAGGTGGCGAGACTACTTATCCAGGTGGACTTGCGTTAATAGTTTTCAGAGACAGCGGAACAATTGGCTGAAGTGTCGTAGACGAAGGAAAGCATCTCGTTGTTTTACCATCACTCGATGCTAGTAATCATAGTCGAGATAACGATCAAGGGAGCTTACCAAAACCGTAGAAAATTAATTAGACCCCAGGTAGTGCTAAGTCCCTGGTATCCACAAATCTTTGGTGATTCACTGTAGTCCGGGATGCTAAAACTGAAGAAGGATGAGCGTGGTCTCGTTCTGAATGAGGATATATAAGTTAAGTTTTCATTTTTTGCCAACTTTTATCGCAGAATACTAGCTATATATATATATATATGTTGTCGGCCAACAGTTGTCACCTTTCTCTACAATTGGGGTTTGTTTGACTCATTGTGCTGATCTACACGATCGAAGCCAATTAGCCGATGCATGGTTCTGGACTAATACGTAAGTATTCTACCGGCCTTCCATTTACGACCTCTAACTCAAAAGATGTTCTGCTGTAAACTGTTCGACAACTTCAACACCACGAAGAATGTAGGTGAATGTTGTCCACTTTCAGCATTTTGCTTCAATATTCCCGTAAATGGAGTGATGAAGAACCACCCATAGCATTCAGAAATCGTTGGTGAGGACTTCCCATCTGGCGATTTGCCTACTTACGAAGTTGCATCAACGCCGATTTGAGGTGCGATAAATGAACTCACCTCCAGGGTAAGGGAAGTATTCTTCGAAGTGGAACATAAGTACCAATAGAGAGAGCCATTTTCTTAAAGTGTGTGGGTGATACATGTTAACCGACTACAAAAGCTTCCGTATTTTCCGTCAACGAAGCACAAACATTCAGAGTCGACACGAATCGCGGTTAAGCATTACTGTGAATTGCTAGTCCCTTGTTATTTGTGGTGAAGATGAAAACTTTGGTACTTACATTCCCGACCAAACGTAGTCCTGGTCGTGCCATGGCTCGAGTTAAACGGTTAAATGTGTGAGATCTATTAAGTTGCCTGCTTTTTATGATTGTATCTTGATTCAGATAGGCACTGAGATCCGTTGGCTGTTGACCGGATTGATGTAGACTAACAATTCACATAAAGATTCTGGACGAAAGTGAATGCTTTAGAATGATGCTTGTTGAAGTTGTTTGTGGTACTTTTGGACCTAATTGTTTAGCAACACTTTGGGAACTGGATGGAAAACTCTGGACTGGGGTTAAGTTGCAGATTTTGAAAACTTGTCACGGCCATGTGCTGTGCAATTCTCAATAATCAATTCCACGAGATTATCTCAATAGGCGGTCAAAATGCATCGTTTCAAACTGAGGACTATCGAGAAAATGAGCTCAATCTGTGTTGTCTCAATACCATGCAACTAAAAAATTGGCTAGAAATTTGACAAGGTCAACCAATCTGTGTTTCGCCGCTTTAATCAAATGTGTGAAAGACATGGCAAAAATACACCGCACTGGAAACTTTATTTTTGAACCAATTGATGAGTTTACCAACACAAAAAAAAGAAAACATTTCAGCATACTTAAAAGATAGGCTTGTATATAGGATGCTCAATGTAGACAAATTATACATAAAATATGGTCATGTGTAACAATTTCTTGTAGTTCTGTGAGCAAAAGACAGATATCCTGCGAAAAGTTTTAAAAAAAACCTCAATTCAACTTGTCCATTTTCCCGCGCGATCACCACCAAAAGTACATTTTTATCGCTGATGAAATTGCTTCATATTTCCTTAGTTTGCCCCAGAAAATGTTCACAACGTACTATGTGGAAGCAGTGGGGTCCAACGCCTTGAAAACGAACCGAACGAACTGTTTTAGCATAACTAACTAGCAGTTTCCATTCTTCGTTACAACAGAGTTTAGAAGTTCATCTTGTTCACGTATTGTAGATGTTTTGTCTTCTGTGCTGTCATGACAATTCCTAAAAGATTCGACTGATTCCTCTCACTGATTGTCCTAAATAAATCACACCAAGATTATTCGACTTCATTGAATTCTACTTTTACCTCTTCCCATTAAACTGGGTTTTCAGATAACCAGTTGACACTTTTGCTACCAAATCCTTCTCTCTTTCTAAAACCCATGTATCAGCGTATAATTTGGGTTTCCGGATCACATTTTTGGTGGAGTAGAAGTGTAAATAAGTGGTGACATCTTTCGGGAAACCCATATCCTGTTTGGAAGATGATTGACCTACCCACAGCACTTATGTGTAGTCAGCCAGAAGTACTTTTGGAATTGACAAACCTCTGTGAAGTAGCAGCGATTTTCATATGCAGTGCTATCGTTAAAAGGTGTTTCGTTTCAGCAATATAATTATGTGCATATGATTGTTTAGATTTGATCTATAGCTAAAACAAGTACCGTTTACTTCGCTTGAGTGGCTTTCAATCGAAGGAAACTCCGGTTACATTTCGGTGGTCTCTCGTTCGATTGGTCTTTTACGGGTTTCTGACTTCATACACCAATTACGGTCAAATTGCTCTGAAGTGGATATGATGTACATCGAACAGCGCTATCCAACAGTGTTGTGAAACAATCACCTGGTGCTGCATCACGAATTTGATACGATCACTGAAGACTTGTTAACATTCCTGGTAGAAAATAATTAGATAACGTAACGTGTGTATCTTATATACGTAACACTCAAATATATAAGTTGACCGCCTTATGGTTCTCCCTTCTGGGCCTGCCAATTTTGTATTACCTAAGCTTGGCTTTCTATGTGGAAATATGTTTGCGACAGCGACGTTGAAGGTCAACAAACTTCATTGTAATCTACTGAAAATCGTCAATCGGGTTTCGGAGAAGTTATGAAAAATGCTCAAAAAGTATTTCTGCTTGCGCTTATATTTATTGTTATCAGATTCCCTCGGCGGAATTCAGAATTATATTTCACACAAAAAGCGTCCTTCTGTGGAGTAATCAGATACACTGGAGGAGAGATTGGTGCATGTCGCTAAGGATTTGGATGGAATGTAGTTTAAAAAAAGTATTCAGTGTTTCATTTTCCCGATGCGCATACTTGAAAGTATGAATTGGAATGGATACGCGCTGACTTTTCGGAAGTTTCATTGTACTTTGAGTAAAATATCTTATAGATTGAACATCACCCACAATTGATCACAGCTGTCGCATCCCCATAGACTTTCCAGTCGGCCCCTTTCGAAAAGAAGCACTAGACTCGAGTTTCGCTCTCATTAGAGCTCGTCAGTAGTGCATATCATCGCCGCCACCGCCGGGACTTGAACCACGGACATGCTGTTCATGAGGCAACCGTGTTTACCACTGCGCCATTGACCTCACGTTAGGCACGACCGAATTATCATATGAGAACGCTCATCCACTTTCGCTTGTGAGTAATGGTCAGGTTGCCCTATCGCCTCGAGAGGAGACACAGTTACTGTCTGTTAACTCCAGTCGGGTGATGTTCAATCTATATGAAAATCAAAATCCCCTACTACTCATCATCAGTAATCAAATACCTCTCAACAAGTCAATGATTTCTGTGATTTCAACTTGGAGAGAAGTCCTAGTCGAGGGGTCATCGACTGGAGTTAACAGACAGTAACTGTGTCTCCTCTCGAGGCGATAGGGCAACCTGACCATTACTCACAAGCGAAAGTGGATGAGCGTTCTCATATGATAATTCGGTCGTGCCTAACGTGAGGTCAATGGCGCAGTGGTAAACACGGTTGCCTCATGAACAGCGTGTCCGTGGTTCAAGTCCCGGCAGTGGCGATCATAGGCACTACTGACGAGCTCTAATGAGAGCGAAACTCGAGTCTAGTGCTTCTTTTCGAAAGGGGCCGACTGAAAAGTCTATGGGAATGCGACAGCTGCGACCAATTGTGGGTGATGTTCAATCTATATGAAAATCAAAATCCCCTACTACTCATCAGTAATAAAATATCTTTAACAATTAGTGCTTTCAAATGACCATCTTGTCCAGGCTAATGGAATGGAAAAAACCTTCAAGGTGAAATGTTGCTCTTTTTCGCGGGGTTATGACTTTTGATGGCGCATGAGCGCTGGTGACTGTGCCTCTTATATTAGGCCCGAATACTGTTTCAGCCCACCAATTAACATTGAGAAAGGTGTTTGCAAAATTCAGCAACATTATTTTTAAAAAGTTTAATAACGATCGCGAGTTTCTGGCTTGATAGAACTGACTGTTGTGGAATCTGAAAATATATCAAGTGAGATGAATTTCGAATGTGCCAAGACTGATAGACACCTGTTCTTGCATTTCACAATTAGGGGCAGCTAAGAAGCTTGCTTAGCTTTCCTGTCATAATAGCTTTGGTGGGTTGCCTGATGAAAATACAAACTGAAGCTCAGTTGATATTTCCATTCTTATGTCGGTGATGGTACTGACATGACCTGCAGTGAGGATCATCTTTCCACTTGCAACCGCAAGGCCCATCCCGATACAATCGTTCGCTAAGCTTGCACAGAAGTTCAGGAAGTGCTTGATTTTGATAAGAGAAAATCAACAGCGAGTGGGGGTACAGCCCATTAATTGTGAAAGATTTATCAGTATTTTTACAAGCATATTCAGTGTTACTATTGAGCCTATTAGTCAACCCATCCCCTCAAAAACTCAGTGGCTCAAGCACGTCTCAAACTGTTCCAATCCATCTTTTATTGTAGCCTGCTCTGTGTGTGATTGCCAAGTTAAACTATAAGTTGGCAGAGTATGACTTAGATTCAGGGTATAAAACGAAGACTCCGAAGATTGTTGTCGTAGGCTCTTTCTTACTGGGGCTTAAAGGAAAGCTGGCATTTGTCGACATTTTTGCATATGGCTAGCAATCAGAGTGATTCATACATTTTTTGGAATCTCGTATCCGCCAGAGCGATTTTATTACCCCCAATTAATCGTTAAATTCCTGATATTGGTCAGTCCTCTACGCTAATTTTCCTATCAAGCAGTCACCATATCAACAACACCAGATTTTCAAGATTGGTTTGTATGTTGAATATAAGATCAACATTCCAACGATTTATTGTTATTTTTCTGACAATAGAAATGAAGGGCGTTTCTATAAGATAAACAGAAACAAATCAAGGTAACCATGACAAACCTGAGTCCTCGTAGTTGAGTAAAGTTGTTTACGATGAAATGAGATCGATTCTTATGCACAGACCAGAGCGTAAATTTTATTGGATAGATTACAAATGTGTACATTACACTGAACTGAATAAGGGGCACTTTTCAAAAAGTTAATGGCATATGAACATATCGATGTAGGATATTAAACCACACAATATTAGCAAGCTGACAATAACGCACAATTGATTACCTATGAGAGTGAAATATGTTAGTCACCAGGAAACATGCTCTGCTGGCTACCTCACATAAATCCATCAAACTAACACACATTTGAAACTTTCTATTGATTATCAATGTTAACATAAAATTGGACTGTTTGCTCCAGTTTCACTTTTGTTGGGTGTAAAAGTGTTCCATGTAAACCGTAATAGACCACTTCAGTGATCCCATTCACAATACACTTTTAACCCTTCATCACTGCTTAGTGAAGGGACGTTTTCCGGTGAACATAGTTGTGTATGTATTCGTTGGTAATTGACGATTGGATCTGCTCTGAAGTGCTACTTAAAATACCAGCTAGTTTGTATAAGGCATTATCCTGGACGCGCTTATTGCTATCGGGACTTGTCATTGAGTAATGACACTGAATGACAGGATTTTGAAGATGGTTTTATGTGGTTGCTTCTTAGCGAATTACACAATATTTCACATATCATCTGTAACCTAGAGGATTAGGCGTTATATGCATTTATGCAACTTATGCATCACTCTAATTGCCATATTCAAACTATCACGCATTCTGTATAAGCCAGCAGCTTAAACGATTTACTGAGATGGTATGAAGTGTACTATTGTAAATGTATACGAACGGCCATCAAACTGTCACTTTTATTTAGCGGATCTACCACACCTAGCTTTACACATATATTGTAATCTGTAACATGTCCTCATTTATGTTACAGATACCCTGCGGTCATTTTATGAGCTTTATGTTATAAACATTCCAATAATAGTATAAACAACCAAGCGTATTCGAGAGAGATATACTTTGAATATAGATAAGGTTTGTCAGTTCACACTGCTAGTATGAATGACAATCAGCGTCCGTTTCAAAGTTAATTGGTCCATGGACAAAATGTAAATCTCTGTTCATTTGTACGTTCAGTTTGTGTCGCGGATGATCTCAATTATTGAATCCTACCGTAGACAGTGAATGAGATTTCTGCAAGCAAGCAAGTACACATGAGAGATAAACAAGAAAATTGTGATGTTAGTTTCGGGATCAGATGCGTTAGGTGTGTTTTCCGGTTCGGTATGCAAGCATCTTCATTTCGACAGATAGCAATGCAAAAGCTGAAATAGTGAGATATAGGATATAGTTAATCTAATTTGGTTGAGTAATGTACAGAACGAATGAGAATAGATGAAACTGTACGTGAATAAACAGTTGATAAATTGAAGTCATGTATGTTTTACATACAAAAATCATCCTTGTATTCTTGTGGTTACACACTTCTGGGATGACAGTCTCCTGACACCTTTTAATTGCAAGAGTACATACAAGAATCGGAAAGTTGAACACTGAGGTAGTGATTATGATAGAGCTCTAAGATCCATGTCACTAGGTGATCGCCAACCACACATGAGATTCAACCTGATCCAGTCTTTAACCGATTTTTCTGCTAGGTTCGATAGAGAAGTGGAATAACTAATGATTATATATCTATATATATCTAACATTCCACATTTGCTGTAAAACAGAGAATTCACCTCACAACTCACTCTTATTATCACACAATGTCTGCCGTGTGTTACGCCAAGATTATCTATGTAAACAAATACGTGTTTTGTTTGCCAAATAACTGAGACCACCACCCGTCTCAATATTGAAGACGTTTGGAAGCCGTTCTTTCATTCTGAAATAGTCCGAAGTGTTGAGAAAAGGGCCATAAGGTTATTAAAAGTGTACTCTACTGGTCACAAAACAGTGACCCCCAAAAATGGCACTTATAAATTCTGGTTAAAAATGCTAGAAAAACCATTAATATTGCGCCATCGGAGTAAGTATGTGTAATTACGTGTTGAGTCTTCTCTGCTAAATAGATATAGCATAACTAGTGATTTATCGTCGTCTTTCTGGGAGACCGGTCAATCAGAAGTAGTGATTTTCACTCAAAATGTTCGAAACTGCGGTAAGTTGAAAAACATCATTGTGTTTTTCCAGCAAATGAATTTGTACGGTCCGTCTACGTTACGTTCATGCATGTGCATACACACACATACACACAATCGCCCACTCACGTGAACCGTCCCGTTTCACACCTGCCGGTTGCAAAGGTCACGGGCGCACAGTCATGCTTTGTACTTTTCTCATAGGCTTGTTATTGGCTAATCGACATGTTCACTGTAAACTCTATTCATTGTTACGTATAATTCACTTTCATGCTGGCTCAGTCAGGATACACAAGGTTCCTCATAACTCCTTTGAGTTCTCACTTCAGTGCGTAGTGCAGATACAACAGAATTACCGTCCACTGACAATCGCTAAATAATGCCGGCGTCCGCAACTTTCCAACTGACCGACCCTCATGAGCGAGCAACGGTAAAAGAGGACTTTTGTCTACGTTAACTTCCCAGCTGGTGCCAAACATATTGTAATGGATTATCAGGCCGGAGGTGAGATTATTTAATCACTCGGCGGAATACCTTAACGCAGGGGAGGCACGTCCAAAAACCCACAACGAGCGGATCGGGGACAACGTGAGTGACCCTATAAGTCATCGCTCGATTGGATCGGACCAGTTGGCGAGACATGGCAGGCAAAACGGGATAGTCGACCAGATCGGGGACGCGATTATCCAAACACTGAGAGAATTATCCCGACACGGTCGTGGATTACGATCACAGCCCAAAGTGGATAGATGGCGGACAACATGAGCAACCGGACGAGCCAATGCTCAACGAAATCGGACCAGCAGATGAAGAATGGCAGGCGGAAAACCCCCCGATAGACGTCGACGATCACACTCGTAAAGCGATTAGAAGTGCACACGACGTGTGAGCGAGAATCGGTGTGTGTGTGCTGTGGACTGAATTGTGATTCAAAAACGCGAGCGCCCGCGTAGCATGGTAACTAGCGAGTTTGACAATAAAGGTTGTGCGTTATTGGATGCTTTTTCGCTACAATATGAATGTGTTCTTTTATCAGAAGGCCACTTTTGTCTTCGGTGTTTCGACGATACTCATACAAAGAACGTTAGACTTTTGACTCGGACAAGATTTGCAAAGAACACAAAAGTCAAGTCGTCTAACTCATAAACAGTTTCGTCTAGTGAATAGACTATTAGATTGGAATGCGTTATTCGATGGGGAACAGAATTTTAATCTTTACAGCTCGACGTTCGTACGTCGGGTTGGCGTGATCGAGAATTAGGGCTAATAAACGAACTTAAGGAAATCATTTGAAGGCGGTCATTAGTAGATCGATTTGCATTCCCAAACAGCAGGTTGAATGAAAGGTATGTATTAGATATCAAACAAACTTTTGGTTTTTGTTTAAGCATGACCTAAACGGTGTTATTTAACGGACGATGTAATACATTTGTCAATGTGTTCAGCGTTACCAAAATGCATCATCTGCATTTCAACTCATATTCGGTAGACTGAACTGCCTGTAGCCCGCACTTGATCCTAATTAAAACAAGGCCTAGCTGCTTGACTCTACCTTCGAGATGGAAACAATCTTAATGCCATCGCAGTGTTTTATGAACACGACCATTCCTGAATATGTTGTCAGGAACACGCCATACTGCCTTGGGAGGTTTGCTGGGTAAATATAGTTAACACCCCATATGAGGTACTTACGTAGGAAAAGGAAGACATCCGGAGCGGTTGTGGCTTGTGTTTCAGATTGCGCCGGTATCTTATCAGAAATGTTAATACTTTTGTTTTGCTTCTGATACACTGTGTGCTTAATAAGCCGCAGTGGTTTGCCTGCAAATGTTGGTATGTCCGGTCCATAGTTATCATGGATACAGTGGAAATCTTGAATGGATTCAAAAGTTTGTTGCAGGTCTGCGTGTGCGACTGAAGTGTACGGTTGTTCATGTAAGCCTTTATCGACAACATATTGGATAGAATTTATGAACCAATTTGAAAATTAGTCACATTTAAGTTTTCGAAGCGTGTGCCGCTAAAAATACCTTCGTCATTCGCCTCAGTTACGTGTACGTAATGACAATTAATCAACTGGTTGTTTACAAAACATTTTTAAAGTCCATTTCGTTCGCAATCAGCCAACAGTTCTGGAGATGCATGTGAAACCTGTTTGCCTATTTAAATTTCAACGTTAAAGAAAATGCGATAGTCAGTAAAACTCAATTAAGGTGAAGATTGAACTGTTGACAAACAGAAGAAGAAGCGAGTCAAATTCCATGTATTCATTCATTGAGTAACAAGAGTGAATAAGCACCGCAGCGATAGAATAATAACGCCAATAGTAATACTAACAACAATAAGTAAATATAAGCGTAAAAACTGCGTTAGGCTAACGAGGTCGTTCTTGGTTAACTCTTGGTAGATTCCGGAAAACGTTTTCCTTTACAAAGTCAGTTTCTCAACAAAAGCTAGAACTCAATGATTTGATGGTTGACAAGCAACGGGGATAGCCCTCGTGGAATCTGCTACATGACTATTTCTGTATAGATACTGAGGTTTGATCATGTGGTGTCCTGGCATCGTACGACCTACTTACTGCAGTCCACGCATATCCAAATTTTCTTACTAGTGCGGTGATGAATGTTGGTACCGGATTGTTTCGTTTAATCAAAGGTATGCACGCTGTTGAATGCATCTCGATCAATGTGTCGCGAGAATAGACACAGTTATTTGCTGCCTTCAGTTTTCGATCCAGTAAGTGTCCAAGCGTATATCGTAAGTAAAGACTTATCATTTATCATTTCTGTGAAAGAAATGCATCGTTCCATATCAATTTACTTTCTGATAGGTATCGGACAATAACCGTGAAAAGATTTATGTTAGTGGAAACGTAGAATTGAATATTATTAAGCAACAAAAGATAAAACGTTTAGTCAAAAACAGTTAGAAAGCAAATATTTCGCGAGGTGAAGCTATATTATGTACTCTCATCAATTGCGCAACCTGTGATATGAACATTACAGAATATTCATAGAAAATACATTGAACTGACAAACCGCAGAAGAACAGTATCTCTTGAGACACAATAGTCTCAGCGCCACAATTGGTTCCATTTGCGTGTTGAGTTCAGTTTTATAAGTAAAGATGTGCTGTTGTTTTTCATCAATTTCAGCTTTTTGTAGATAACTGAACAAACAGCATTGAATACCATTGTTGTAGGATATTTAAATCAAGGAACCAAACGCTTTGTTGGTTTCAAATAACAACATGAAAGGATTTTTTGGTGCAACTTCGTAGGGAGAACATTTATGTGCGTCTGTGTCAGGATTACAGGTTTATCAAGACCAGTGTGATCGTCAGCAACAGAGTAATTTCACTGTGGTTGTGGTCTAAATAAAGACACACAACCGTGTAGTTTTGCACACATTCACGATTTCCGTTCACTGAAACTAGACGCAAAGCATCTAAGTCGTCCGGCATATCGCACACACAGCAAAGATACTCTCCTTATTGTAAATTTATGCGCTTGGACGATTGTGGTGCGGAACAGAAAAATATTGTCTGCTTCCTCAAATCAAGAAGGATGCATTCAAATATATCCGAACGAATTCCCAGGAGTACCACAGGTTGTGCATGTAGTCGGCCATCAATTTTCACAGACTGTTAAGTCGGCGCCGAACATAACCGCAATATGTCTACCTTTTTGTAGAAGATATAACAAATGGTAGATGAACTCATTGCGCTTGCTAGTAATTGCGCATAGAAAGAAAGCAATAATAAAAGCGTATTTCGCAGTAATAAAACTCACCGAATTAATTATACTAGATTACAAGTAAACGTCAGAAAAACGGTGTGATGAACGAACTCGTTTTCGATTATTCACCATTAGGTTGAGTGAACAACTTTATACGGAACAGTCTTATCAACAGAAAGCAAACCAAACAAGTCACAAGTCTACAGGAGACCAACTGTTACGATATAAAAACTGTTTCATTTGCATGTAAACTTTCCGCTGACATTCATTTCTGTACTGTTTTATTTCAGCCGATCCGATTAGGTATTATTCAATGTTTTCACGCCACATGAACGATCACGGAAAATTGACAGTCATTACGGAGTTATGTAAGTGATCTTTAACGCTTTGTTTACTTGACACTCAGGTTTCTGTGACGACGTTGTGCGGATCACAGCCTAGTCTCTGTACTTACTAATACACTTGCAGGGACTGTTCGTTCGTATCTTGTTTCTAATTGTGAACTGTGTGGAAGCTGCCGGTGATCGCCGTTCTCTGTACGAGTTAACCATTCGTCGCTGTCGTTAAACAACCCCGCCAAGAAACACATGGTGACAACGTTTTGACACCATTACGTCAGAAGTATAACGCAACTGGAACAGTGGCATTTCGACCTGTCGTGATGTGGGTGGTAGGCCAGGTCCAGGGCTTCGCCTTAACAACACTGTTTTATGTATATATGTTGTAACTAGCCTGATGATATGTAACTGAAAACAGGCTTATTCGCTATACCGTTTGTGTGACGACTACTCCGGTGATTTTCAACAACTACAGATAAGCTTTCAACAAACCCCTGTTGCTGTTAAAAAACATTGTTCGAATCAAGCAACTTTTAGGATTTTTGGTAATTAGTTGGGGATTGCAATTGATATGATCTGACCATCACCCACAACTGATGGCAGCTTTCAATCTCTTACAGACGAACAAACAGGAGTACTAAACGCAAAGTTTTCTCTTGTTACATCTCATCAGTAAACCATAATCTTATGGCGAATTAGTAGGAAAGTTGGCAAATATGCTAATTCAGCCGTGCTTTGTGTAAGGTCAGTAGCTCAGCGGTCAACACGGTTCCCTCAGGAATGTATGGCCAGAGGTCTATTACGGGGCTTAGCAGTTAAAGGTAACTTTGTCGATTTGTAACGGGGGCAACATTTAGTTCAAATGCTTCTCTACGAAATGAACTGGTTACAAAGTCGTACAACAATGATGAAGCTGGCATTCAATGCATGCTCAACATTTTTAGCCGAAATGATGTACTATTAGCTAACACTTAAAATGTTACCCAGGTAATTTAATGCCTTTAGTTGCTTCCATTTGAACGGAGAAATACTAATTATTTGTTCATTGATTGAAAGTTATAGGACAGTTACTTTGCCTTCTTTCGAGGTGACTGAGCCACTTAAATTTACTTTCAAGTCAGTCTGTTCGAGCATCTGTGTACAGTAGTTCGGACTCGCTCAATTTGAGTCATTAACATAGTGGCCAACGTAGCTACTTCATTAAGTCGTGTTGATCTTATTTCCAAATTTTTAGACGGTTTCTATTTGAAGAGTTTTTTGCGGTTGACTAACGTTGATAAGGATGATATAATCTTATGTGTCCGTATGTATTTCGCGTTCTCATTCGTATTTCTTATTTTCAGTAGCATTCTAGTTACTGCTGTCATTATATATCAGATATATATATATATGGTTACTGTCGTTAAACTTTGAATTTGTTTTCACTATGAATTGAATGAGCAGCCTTGGTAGTTGCTGGCATACATCAGAGTTTGTCAATTCTTAGGAGGCATTCTTGTGCACTCGACGAACTCAATGTTAATCCGATCATCAATTTTGTTAACGGGAACAAATAAATGAGTATGATAATAAATTTCACCAATTCATCCAATGTATTAAAAAGACAAGTGCGTTTAAAAATATATACAAATGTACTGTTTAAGGTCCATCCAGAGGAAGTATGTAACCAAGATGTGTAAGCGAGATACCTGCTGAAATGTTTACCTGACACCGCCATACAAGAGGGACTCAGCAGTCGAGTTGATGACACCCAATTTGATTAAACCAAACAACATTACCTATGTCGAAGCAAGTTCAGTTGTAACACCTTACCCGTACCTTACGGCAATTCTTAAGCTGAAAGACAATTTGCCCAACATTGTCACATTTTTGACCATTCATTCATCAATTTCCTGGTCCAACTTGGATTGGTTGCTCTACCAGATTTTCTGTATAAAGAATCCCTGAATGCTTACCGGTGGGATTTTGTTCAGAAACAACAGAGAACGTCCATTATAGCCCACCCGGTTAAGTGTGACCAACACATAGTCAAACGGGGACTTTCAACCTGCCTAGCTTGCTTCGACCACTGCTTTGAGAAAAATCACGTGGTACATCCTACATAGGACTTAGACAATTCGTTCACACCTACAAGATTTGTGTGTTCAAAAGTAAATGATTCAGACCACGAGATCACTGTAGCAGACCACGCACATCCAATCCCTGCGAAAAAGTGTTTCTGTTCGAGCAATCCCACCCAATTAACACGTGTCCATCTCGTCTGTGGTCACAATGGGAACAAAGTCCTGCCCCTTGGGTATCTATTCACTTCACTGTTTGTTCGTATCCTTTCAAATAACTTCTTTGATGTTATTGTATAACACTGTGTCAATTTAAGATAGTAAGTTATCGAGCGCAGCTTTGTTTCATGAAATGCTGCCTTCAATGATTTCCAATAATCAGGTAATTTAGTTTCATCTGAAATCAACTGGAGTGTGACGAAATCGCAACTGGCAACACTATGAATACTGTCGGTGGCGTGCTCTTTATTTCAGTTTGGTTTTTATGTGAAGCAGACAACTAAGTAAACGCTTGGAATTTCAGCGGATAAAAAATACTGCGAGCGTATGTCTTCTGTCAACTAATTTCTGCTTGACGGTTAAAGCAGAATAGACGATGAAAGTTGAACTATTTCGAAATTTAGTAAAAATGGCCTTACTTGTCAATACTTTCAGACACATCTAGTAGATGACTCATCACTACTGAACGTATTCAGCTGGTTTTACAAGAGTAAATACATTTTCTTGACAAAGTCTCAGAGAATACGTAAACCAAGTAATGTTTTCCAGAGTAACGTTTCGTACACTGTAACCGTAGATAAGCTTATGAAATTACATTCGACAGTGGATATAGCCACAGACATTCAATTTCCAGGTGTTTGAGACAACGATACTTTAGTAAAATAGAATATTGTAAACGAGTATAACCCAAAATGAAATTGTACTGCATACCCATAACTTAGGTAACTAAGCAACAAAATTACGCTCGTTTTTACTTCGTGGTAACCAGTTTTGTGCTTTCGAGAGAAATGCACGAATTGGGAGTCATGGATAGCAGACCTTTTGTACAATCTTCTTATAGTGATTGTTCTAGAAATGACTCTCTAACTGAACCGGTATTAGTTCGCCTGGATACAGCTGATAGAGGAGAGAATCAAAAGAGATGCTGATAGGTTCGACTTTGGTAAATTCTTTCTTTGAATTGTCCATTTCACAATGAAACAACTCGAGACGTAGAATGGTTGCAAAGATAAATGAACCGAAGTGATACAACACCAAACCAAATGAAACTGAATTGTTATTCCTAATTATATACAGTTACAACGCTGGAAATTCAAATAAAATATTATGAGTGGTTCTCATTTTCAAAGGAAGTCACAATCTTCTGTAGTAATGTTGGAATATTGACGTCGTGTCTTGGTTAGAGCAACATATGTTCCCTCGAAATCAATGGCTGATCAACAGATAATCTCGGTTTCTCATTATGTATAGTAACACCCACTCATAGGCCACTACTTACGCGTACGTGTACCAGTGGGAGTTATTCTTAAAAATATTTCAAAACATTTCTTGACGAATGGAACATTATTTTTGGGGCCTATGATCGATAAACATTCTTACGTCTGTTATGAGATGGATGAAGAAAAAAATTATAAGAGTTTTGATCAGTTTTGTTTCAACCCATGAATATTATGCTTGTCTGGTTGATGTGGGTAGGTGAAGATTTATCCTAGGTTTACTAAGTTTTATATAAACCTTCAAAGGGTGAATGGAAAAGCACCTATCCATCTTGATGAATTTGACGGTCACCAGCTGGACAAAATTCAAGCTGGTAACTTTTGTATCCCAAGTTGAAGTATCGTGCAACCGATCTTAACAGCACCATTATTGACTGAAACATAAACTTCCACCAAATATGTTTCCACGTTTAACTGAGCATAACAAATGACCAGGACTCTTTTAGTCCATGTTTTTTCCACATGTTGAGGTGGCCTTAAAGTTCTGCTTTCCCCCTCCCAGCTTGTGATGAACGATTGCGAATTCATTGTTTATAGGATGACATTTCGAGTATGGAATTGCAAGCCAGTTCGTCAACTGAGAAACAGATTCCCAAGGTTAACTAGGTTCGGCTGGGGCCATAGTGTACAGCGTCCGTCAGCTTCTCAGCGAGCAGTTCATAAGCATGTATTGCATCAATCAAAACTAGGATTAAAAGCTTTTCCTACGTTTCAAGATATAACGAAGTTCTACATAACACTTTATCAAAATTATGCATTAGAAGCAGTTAACTCTATAATGCTGAGTATGTGAGAATTTTAAATAGTATGACAAGATAAACTGGTCCATTTATAATTTGCTGTTTTTTGAAACGAGAATCGACTCGTCTCTGCATTGGCCTAAATTGTTGTTTCGAAATGAATTTTTTCAAGCTTATACTTAGTATGGTGTTCTTTTGTAATGATTGGCATACACCACAGTACATATCCCTATGTATATTTTTTGTTATACGAGGTTTGTTGCGGCATACCGTACTTGAATCTTCACATAATCTTAACACTCAAAAACTAAACCTCGAATTATATATATCCGACAGAATGGCAGTAAGCTTAATGTTTGCCGATTCAAATCATTCCTAATATTACTTCGACGATGTGATCCCTAATGATTACATTGTTGCTTTATGCATTCTTGATTGAGGCTATTCAACCAGTTATACATCGGCCACATCTTGATGTTCACCGATTGCTGTACATAGTGCGATACACTGTGATTGACGTTCAAACGACTTGGCTGTGTAACTTTCGAGTCAATTTATTCTACAGAATCTGGCTGACGGCATTCTTAAACTGCAAGTCTGTTTATTTGCTTACTGTATTCTTCTGACTTCTTTCACTGCTCCCTGACGATGCTGAAAAAAACAAGCTTTGAACAAAATCGACAATATTTTCTAATGATTATTCCGCTGAAACGTTTGCATATCTGTTCACCCACTAATCAACAACTGTAAAAGCCATAGTGGATTCCGACAGATTCACTTGAAAGATGTGAACAGATCAACCGTTCCCTGCTATCATTGTCTAGGTACTTGATGTATCAGCGACTCCAAATAATTTCTCTTTCAGTGAACTTCCTGTCACACGCAAATCAACAAACTGGATTATTAAAAAAATTGCCGTTAATAACTGTATGTTGGTGACTTTAGTGAGTAACCAGTCTCGTCATGCCCCGAGGTCCAGTCGGATGCAATACTCTTCTAATCCTTCTACCATTGTCTTATATTTGGTGTACATAGCATTCGTATCTCTTGAATGACCCGGCAACCAGCTAACAACTTATCTCTAAGTGCGAATGGTGTACTTTGGAAAAGCCGTTACCGGAGCAGTACGCATTAAACAGAATATTTAAATTTTACCCACTGGCCCTCGTGCGGATGTAGGCCTCACAGTCAACAGCCTCATCGGTTGTCATGTCTGATATTTTGGGGAGCGACAAAGGTGGTTTTTGTGCTATGGAAATCCACTGAATAAACTAATTTACATAAGACTGTCTGAGGTATACTGTGATCAGCTACAACGTCACCCTCGCAATACGCCACCAGTGCATTAAGCCACGGACGCAGATGCACAGTGTTTGTTCATTCAGGAAATCAAAACACGTGGTACATGCTTCAACATTACATGAAGCACAAACAATCACGTGCACACAACGAAAGTCTTGAGAAGTCACGGTTGTCACTGCCAAATTCGTATATGGAAAACCTTATTTCTTGTCAGATTGTATCCCATTGTTCCTTCTTCTATTTCCCCCCGGCCATTTTAGTACCAAACTTCTCGTATCCGTCCGACCGTTTACAAGTAGTAGAGCTTGATTGTTCGATCACACTACACTAATCCCGCTTCAAGGATTGTTTTGTTCGCAATAACAGTCACTCAAACTCTCTTCGTTCTCTCAGTGATCCACATACCGATTCTGCTGTTGTTGACACATCTCGTACGCATTCTGTCCTGATCGCAATGTCATGCCATGCACATAGCTGGCTTCTGGTTCATCACATTATCAATAGAATATAATGGGCTGCGACGTTTTGCTATTAAATAAGGGCTCCCCCAATTTACGGATAAACGATCACATTATACTAGTTGTTTTTGCGCTGGTCCTTTTTGAAATAATATTACAAATACTGAAAGTTCTTTGAAAATATTAGACGGACACTGTTATGTGCTAGAATCTCAGATTACCACGCCACTGCGAAAACGCACTAACCGAGATGAGGTGGAGAATGTAATACAGGCTGGAAACAATCATGTTAAACTACTGAGCCCGTGGGAGACAAGAGTTTGCAAACAGTTGTTTGTGTACTCACATGGCTGGCTTGAGGTGGCCAATTGTGAATATCCCAGTAAAACGAATTTGTGTAGAGTATTACAATTCGAGATGCTGATTTAAATTAACCCAAGGGTTATCGATTGGAGTTAACAGACAGTATTTGTGTCTCCAATCAGGACGATCGGGCAACCTGAAAATTGCTCACAACTGAAAGTAGTTGAGCGTTCACATATGATAATTCGTCGTGCCTAACGTGAAGTCAACGGCGCAGTGGTAAACACGATTGCCTCATGAACAGTGTGGCCGGGGTTCTAGTTCCGGCAGTGGTGAGGATATGCACTACTGACGAGCTCTAAAGAGAGCGAAACTGGAGTCTAGTTGATCTTTTCGAAAGCGGTCGACTAGAAAGTTTATGGGAATGCGATAGTTTCGATCGATTGTGGGTGATGTTTCACTTGAAAGTAACCCAAGGGATTTCGTCAGAACGTGTCTAACAACAGACAAAGTCAGAAGTTTGCACAAATCCAGGACGGATGAATTAGGCTATACAGTTAAATGTTCCCTCATTTTGCTGTTTTGATTTTGACCGTCCTCACAACTAAATTGATAAATACTATGTGATTTTGTGTTAACAAGTGGGTGTAACTCAAATGACGGTATGGTTAGAAGGCTGTTTCTATCAAGGACAAGAATTTCATTTGAATTCCAGGTTTGCTTCATTGATGCGATTAGTCTGCACCTAAGAATGATCATTTCTGAGCAACAGTTTAGTGTAGATTTTCTCCTTTCTGAACCCGGCAGCTTTGCTTATTGGTATCTGTTGACAGCCGTGTCTGTCCATAGAGCGTTTTGCATTCCCTTAGCGTAGGCAGAAGAAATAAACACCCCTTCACTGTAAACTCCACTGGGGACGAAACGCGCAATGTTCTCCGCCGGCGTACAGCCTGTAAGTTTCATGCTCTGGCCGGTCCAGACTGGCTTCTATTCATAGGTCTTTTTATTGGTCTATCATTCTGGCACTGATGAGATCGTCTAAAGATAGTCGACAGCTGCGGTTTTCTGGTTCACATGTAAGTAACGGCAGCGGTCTAGTCGTCTTACCATGTCGTTCATCTATAGACATCATGGAAACATAAGGAAGTATACACATAATATAAGTGCAAAGGAAACTGCGAGGGTGCTTCAGTTTCTGTCATTGACATGAGCAAATCAGCAAGCGTCGTTCCTATCCGCTTTTCATAGTGGTTCCATTTATCGTTTGGTAAGGTTAATTCCGAGAAATAAACTTATTATTCTCCTTGTCTGTAAAACCTGATTCAATCTTTCAAAGTTCACACAAACTTCTTGCTTAGTCCATTATTAGACACTTTTTTTAAATTTTACCTGGTCAATTTCGAACTGACATTCTGAATCGTGTTACCTCATATGAATCCTCACTTAGGATGTTTCGTTGTGATGATCACGATTAGTCATTTCAAACCAGCATTGCGCGCTTTCAGAAACAGGTGTACATGTACTTCATTCTCACATGAATCAAATAGTTTAAAGCAGTTTTCTCCAGTCCGTTTTCGAGTGTTCATTCCACCCCAATAGCTTGTGTGAAATCATGTTTAGTTTTATACAGCAGAGGTAGTAAGGAATGCTACCACTTACCAGTGCCCGTCTCACCAATGCAGTTTACGTGCAAACCAGTGATTCTGAAAGAGTGTTAGGGTTTTCGTGGAAAGAGAACTAGTTTCATACTCAAACTGAAGGACAAAATCGCCACGTTATTTACCAATGCGTAAATTTGAGGAACACATTATCTGCAACAATAAGTCACATTCTGATTGAATCCTTCTTGCTGAACAATGCAATTCTACTTTTGCAGTGGGATGTTAATTTTTTGTTTGAAATGCCGAGTTAATTCATGTCGATTTATTGAATGGAAACTCTGTGATGTAGTGCAATTTTGTTTGATAGTATAGTATGGCAAAGAAGTGGGATGACCATTGTATGTCACCGTCCGATACCTTAGCAACTCTGGCAACTCATTCTCTCTGTCGTGTCACTGAGAACCTTCAAACTGCTGGCGCCATATTCAAAATCGATGATACAAGATAAGTTAATCTAAATGGATGTACATATTGGCATTGGGGTTGCTAAACCAAAAAATCTGATAAATTGTACACAAGCAGACAACAGTTATTAATACTTCAACATTACTAGAACACCATCGTGTTTGAACTTGATCGAAGGAGTAGAAGACGTAACCGTGTATATGTTCAAAAGTTCTGGCTCAAACAGCTCAACCAATAAGAACAATGTTAGTATGCTCAATGAAATGCATTCAAGTTCTGAACAATAACGATAGCAGGCAGTTTTGGGTGATTATAATTTGTGTATGGAATGTATATCAAGTTGAAATAAGAGTGAACGACAACCTAGATTGCAAGAACAACGTACAGTTTGGCGCTTCATTTTGTCATTTTATGTCTTGTAGGAATACAGTTGTGCAGTCCGTCAAGGTTAGGAAATTGATAAACTGTGAGGCACCGTGAGTTTCCCGTTTGTGGAATTGTTCCACAATTCTAAGCCAAACTGTTGTGACAAGAAACAAGAATGTTTGATCTAATAATTTGGCAGATTGCACTATTTTTTCACAGCACATTTTTATCGAACTAGCTTTCTAAAAATAAGGAAGTAGGTGACGCAACTTTCAACAGTCAATCACTATCTACTAAGAGAGAGAGAGAGACGCTTTTGTTGTGTTTTGTTAACATTCAGTAACGTGTTGAAACCCTGTCGATTTGAAGTCAATTTGAATTCAACCAACAAACACACCGGTTAACCGATGAGTGAGTTTCATCAAGCATTTACAACAACACTAACTTGAATTCTTGTCAATACTAATGACAATCAAACTGACTATTCTACATGAGAGTTCACTACGACTTTACAAATTAGTGCGACACTGCTATCATTTTGGGCATCGCCATGGTAAAATGACGGTTTGATTAGTGATTTGAAAAGTACGGGCTACCACTGCTATGACAGTGTAACGGTAGATTACGTTTGTTAGCTGGCGCAAGTGATGTATGTATTTCCAATCATTTCGACTTTTCCCGGTGAGCCTGGGAACTATGTTAAATGTTATTTGCTATTAATACGACTGCCCAGTTCAAATGACTGGTACGCCATTAGTACGCTTCGTGTACTAATGAATTTTGTGAGTCACTTTGGAGAGAAAACTACTGACTGCAGCAGGCTTTGCCCAACAAATGGATAATGTAACATTCGGAGCAGTCCGATGATGTAACAATATTTCCCTAGAATAACTCACATGAAACGATTATCACGTTCCTTTTGCTCTTAGAGGGGTGGGGTAATTAAATTCATGCAATCACATCATAATTTACCCGTTTTTACAACAAAATGAGCATAGTGAACGGTATTTTTTGGGAGGTCGACATATTTGTGAATAGTGGCATTTCGGCAGCCACGTTTGTTGTAGTAAACTAATCCTTCCGCAGAGTTTAATCAATGTGCTTGGTATCGTAACGTGTAAGATGGCTGTTTCTTCTCTGATTGTCCGTTACACTTGCGGACTAACCGTGGGGCAACGTAGAGACAGCGGGGGACAGCGTTCTCCCGAAGTAGAGGTTCCAACAACAATCCTGTAAAAAGAAACAACATAAACCGGCATGATCCAAAGGTCCAGTAAGCCATGCACACGACCTACACAAACGAAGAGTAAAACGGCGCCGAAAACACTGCAGCACGCCCTGTCACCCAGTTCGGATTCAACCCGTTCGCGCTTGCTGGTTTCGACCACACGTTGCAGTATGTTGATAATCTGTTGCAGCCTGTTCGATTTATCTGCAGATGGCTTATATACCTCTTCTGCTTACATTTGCTTCTGCTAAAAAGTATTCTGGACTAACTGCTTGAAACGTTTATAACAACTCACTTCGAATTTCACTTCTTCATCACTATGGTTGCGTATGTCATAAAATTTTCCTGATATGGGTTATAGCAATTTGTCTACATATCGGCTGAATTCAGTTGCTATAGCGAACTCATGATGACCTTGAACAGTTCCGTAATTTTGGTTGTCCCTTCTTGTCCACTTACACACCCAGTTAGATCGTATTTGAGATGATAGAGAACTATCATTCTGTTTACTTTTCTCAGCACATTTGATTGTTTTGGCGTCTTCTGGTTTCTTAAGTTCGTTTGCTTTATTGGACAGTCTCAGCTGGCATTACTGGATTCACAGATTGCATGAAACTCAATGGAAAACCTAAATCCGCCCGGAGAGATTCCATTGTGTTGATGTATCACGTGATTCTTGATAGGTTCGATCTCTACTTAAATAAAACATTAAAACGTGGTCATTTGAGGTAAAACAGGCACTCCGTATACCGTGTCATCCTAATTCATCGTAATTTTTGATAATTTAGTATACCTTGAGTATTCTCATGACCTACACACTTCACTGTGATCAAACTCAGTTAGTTGCTTTGCTACGTTTACCGTGCTTTTCCTATATGCCTGACTTTTCTTTTTACGTTTCGTCATTTTCAACTTGATTTCCATTAGATGCACGACTATGGTGCCCAAATATCAACTTGTGGCGTTCGATCCGTATTCCTTCATATGATTTTCCTGTCAAACTGACAAACGCCTATCAAACTTCATTACCATTGTGACATTAACACGCCGATTTGTACGGAACACCATTTATTACGTGTTGACAGTACTGCTGTCTTCACTTTTGCTACAACGTTCATCTGTCAGAAACAGTGTGCATCATTTTACCATAGTAAATAGTGAGAAGCAAGCAAAATACCAATGTTCATGACAGTACATATTTTAGAAGTGGAAATGTTCTCATTCTTTTTGTGCAAAGGCTACATGTAACGATTTATCTCGCGGTTAATAGTGCATGCTGATCATATTAAATGGCCTTTCGTTTGCTATTGTACCAAAGAACATTTCGCAACAGTTCGCAACCATGATTTTTCTTTGTTGATGGTGTTCCGTTACATACGTTTTCCGGCTATAAGTTCTTCACAAACGTTGGTTGGTACCTGTCAATTATTTCGTAAAGATTCCTCCATGATTCATTCCAAACTGCAGTGCACATTCCACTTAATCAGTCCAGCCACAAACAATATTCACAATCGCATGCGGCTGACCAAACTGTGAATAGTTACAACCAGGATACACAATCGATTTATTGTCTGCACAGCCTGAAATGGGCACTGCGTCCAATGTCCGTGATGCAGCTCCCTAAATCACAATGGTTTCTATAAAAAAAGGTATAGACTGTTTAACATTTCATTTTCATTGGGAATTACCAAACAGGTTGGAGTGCAAAACTACTGTAGCTTGCCTTGAACATCTACAAAAGTTGAACAAAATTCAACATAGAATTCTGCATTCAACATTCCACTAAGGGTCATTATTCTCTAAATGAACTTTGCGATGCCAGTAGGGCTGATAACCAAGCGGATAAGATCGTTATGCAGTGGGTTTTCTGTTCGATAAGAATAAACTTGATCAACTGTTATTTGCCCGTGCTTCCCTTGAATAGTTTATCCGAATGAACATCTGAGTTGTAAAGTCAAATCGTGTGACAGTTTTATTTCGTGAGATTTGCAAGTCAAGTTCTGTGCTAGCAATTACAAATATTCATACTACAAAATTGTAAAGTACTGTCGAGGTTAGTGAAGCTAAAATGAATTACTGACACGCACGAGATAGTGAAATCTGAGCCCCAGCAGCGAATCAAATAGTTGGAGGTTATTTCACTTAGTCACACAATTTGATTCTCCAGATATTAGTGTAAACGTCATAAATTTTCTTTTCAGCGTACACGGAATGTGACGAGATAATGGAACATGATGGTAAATGCTGAAAGCTTCACATAGTGCGGATGATAAAAAGGCATTTAAAAATCGAAATTTATGAATGTTTGATAGATGATAAATCTAACAAACCATTCTGAGTAGTGGTAGTAGTAGCTTCATAGCAGCTCGAACTATTTATTCAGAACTGTGGGTGGCAGGTCTAATGAGATAGACGGGACACATCAAACAAAGAGGTGAAAAAAGGCGTGGGTACAATTCACTACCTCAGTAAATAAATATGTTGGTAACTCAGCCTAAGGAACTAATCATTATGGAAATCACTAATGAATCTAGAACAACAGATATATCGATACACAGTTTTGAACACAGTGCAGATTAAAATCGAGAGCTGCAGTTTAACAACAGTGACAGTGTTGTCCAAGGTTTTCAACATAATGACGATACACTCAGGGACAGTAAGAGCAGTGCAATGACACAAAGACAAGGTTGGCCTAAAGCTGAGCTGCAAATAGTTCTCAAGCGGCCAAATTGTTATAGTCTGCCATGAAAATGTTTAGGGAAGAAATTATCAAACCATTATCAAAGAGACTAACTATCAAGAAGAATTTTCCAGTTCAAAAATTGAGGCATCAGTTGCAGCCTTTTTTTGAACGATCGGTTACGATTTAAAATTCATGTTCGGATTCTCCCAAGAAACAAATTTACTAATCCACTTGCTTGGAAAGGTTTAGACTTGTAAACGGTGTCCGAGTAACTTAATCAGAAAGGTGTTGATGAACCGCGGTACATTGAAATCTTCAGAATGAAGCAACTGTTCGCGGCTTCACTTGAATTGACTGATATTTAAATCAGCACCTTCTTTACACACCCATCAAGGACGACTGATTTGGCTAGCCTGATGTTGAAGAAAACAAGGAAAGTATTTCAACATGGAAGAAGACTGTATACGCTCTCAAACAGTGGAGACTTATTTGACAGCGACAGCCTTTCATGTTGAAACATATAATCTGGCTGACGACAGGAACACATCCACACACATTCTTGGCGCACTAAACCGTCCGACTAAAACAGCTCAGTTTTACCATCAGACATGTCAATCGCAAAAACATCGAGATAAAATATTGTGACCAGAGTTAGAAAATGGGCTGTCTATCAACGTCATATCGAATAAAGGATAAGCACGACTGTTGGTACTGACTTACTGGCCAGTCAGCTGCAAAATGTCCAACTACACAGAAAACTTGAACATAAAAATGGCACAGATCAAACCGCTACGTTTAAAAAGTGACCAACCTACCGATTATATAGAGGTGCTTGGCAAGTTATGATCCTGAGAACTGTCAGTTATTTAAGGGGAGCGCACAATTCAGTTTGCAGACAGTGCTAACATTAGCATGTTACTATTTTGCCAAGTATGCAACTGATTTGAAATCTTTAAGTAAAGCGCCCCAGTACAACAGTAAAAATTGTGTTTGCTTCCAAAACATACTATAACATTTACATTAGTTAAGTACATGCAAACAGAGTTAGAATCAAGTAGGTAATTGATAAATTAAGATTATACCAGACTGGTTTCTGGAAATAATCTCATGTCAGGGCCGCAGTAAAGCAGTTGAAAAAATGTCCCTTCTACTTTTGGGGGCTGCAGGACAACTCAGCCTACTACTTTCGTCAAAAGCTTCTATCCATCTACGTTGTTGTTAACCAATTCTGAAGTAATTTACAAGGTTGATATGTTGTGAACTGTTTTGTCTCCTACCTCATCAACTCAATATTCTGCATAAAAACCTTCAAATTTAGATGGTATTTCACAATTTTCTATCAATACTCATCGCTATGTTCTCCTTTGTGAAACATTCACTGATAATTTACCTCCTCAATCATCCTGACTAACTGATGAGTTGAATCCCACTATAGCAATTCAACCACAGTAAAATAACGAAAATGAAACTGTTATCATTTGGTATATTGTTAAAAAACAAATAATCGACGTTATTCCTGCAATCTAAGAGCCGGGACGTACACCGTATGTTATTAATAGCGAACGTAGGAAAAGAATATAAGCGTTTGATTGGAAACATTCTCAGTAAACTTGAAGAACGTTGGCGCACACAGTGGTCCAGAAATTTAGTTGTGTTATGGTCAAGCGTAGTATCCAAACAGAAATTCTGTGTGCAATCCTCATAAAAACCACCAAACTGCATGTTCATCGGCGGTGTTTTAAAAACGTCCACCGACCTTGCTGCAGCAAACACTCCGTACACATTTTTTTTGATGTTTCGACGAAAACGGGTGGATACTTTAAAATAAACCAAAATAAACCAAAAGCGCAGAACCAGGCTATTTTAATATGGAATACGTATGATGGCTGGATGAGGAAACCGTCGTAACACATCCAGATTACTATTTGTATACCCACTTTCCTCAAGAAGTAATTTGACCGACCTATCTGATAAACAATACCGACTTCAGTTCTGTCTTGCTGTTCACGTGTCCCCAATCTACTGTCATTAGAAATTTGAGAGTAATACTGACCCACTATCAATTACAGTTGACTTGAGTTCTGTCCCCTTCAGCTTCGTTTGGCTGTTTACATCTAGCCTGCTTTCAACACCACCTAATTTGTAACCGGTTCATTTGGGATGAAGACGTTTCTGGATTTGATATTAAACGCTACCAATGAAACGACTTATCGATTGCTTACGAGTTGTTCTGAAATTGGAGTGTGCTTTCATTATGAATAGTGTACAGTTACTGAAATGTTTATAGCTTTATTGTGATTGATATATGTACAACGCATGTTTTATAATATCAAAAGCATTACTATGTAACAATCCAACTATCAAGTGCCTAACCGTGTCACTATGGGTATTTTTGACAGAACATTGTTGTGTTGCATTTACTTTTGCAACCTGTTATAAACCAAACCCCTGACAGCTTCAATGAGGGCAAAGTTTTATGTGGCTAGACCGTTCAAAAAGGTTGCTCATTAGAAATTTCCCAAACTTGACATCGATAATTTGAACAAATAGCACAGTTCGCTAACATTCCCTTTAATTTTCCGTTTTTGCCACCCTTGGTGGCTTTCATCAAAATTGTGGTTCGCTCACACGATTAATCGCAGACTTAGTAACCGGGTGGTATACAACTTGTATTTCCAAATATCATTCAGCGAGGTGAACGGCAGCAACTGCGAGCCGATTTGTACCGTGTGTTCTTGAACCACATCCACTACCAAAGACCGAGTATCAGGAGAGATGTGTAAAATGCCGTTCACTCGCAGTCTGATGTGTAACTATCTGAACACCAATTCTGCGAATCGTTCGCAGGTGGTGGTTCTGTACATCTGGGCCAAGGCGTGCTCAGGAGGTCGATAGAAGTGAAACCAGCTGCTTACCTTAACTGGGACCGACTGCCTAGATTAAGTTTATGTCGAGCCCTTCCGTATCAGTAACGAATGCTTGTCTGTTTGCAGACCAATTACAAATAACAGATTCACTTTGATATGGAAGAAATATATGTGCAACTCTTAAGAATAGCCATTAGAATTCGACCAACGAAATAAGCGAGACTTATAGCAAAACATTTTAGCATCATGATCTCATTTTCATTGGACGCTACTTATTTAAAACACCACCTTAAATACAATGTTTCACAAACAAGCTGATGAACTTTTGAATGCTGTTATGTAAAGCAGACTACTGAATCGTGAATCAAATTACTTTATTATAGCATGAGACCTAAAAATGTACGAAGTGAAAGCAAACCTTGCAATGAACCAAGCTTGGCTTCGATTTATATGTTGGCTTGAAATGGTGTCAACTCTTTTCACCTGTCAGCTCTTCAGTTGTTACATCTTCCCATGTTTGCAACAATGTGAAAAACAGTGCTGAATGACAGTTCCAGACTGTGCAACCCCAATCAGTAACAGTTGGGACAACTGAGCTGGAACCCAACAACTTATGAATGGTAGATGGACGTTGTTACTTCACTTCCGCCGCCAACTCCTTAGAGTTAGATCACACTAGTTAAATTGTATTGTCACATGTTTCTGTAAGATTGAACATCAAAAACTTCGCTTATCAAGTTTAGTTAAATTTCATACATAATTACTTTTCGTTTAAATGTGTGTATTCTTGTTACCCTGAGTTTCATGTTGCCGTAAACATGTGATTCAATAGCAAGCGACTGAAACGCAATTCAGAGATGAATACTTACGCCAAATGTGATGGCTAGACAGAACAAAAATATCATGTGACAAAGGGAGTTAAAATGAAACTCCGACTCAATCATGACGTTAACGTCCAAAATCGTCTTAATTATATAAACGTTTCATAACAGAAATTAGCATACATAATGGGTTCTACCCAATACAGTCGGAATTAAGGTATGCAAATTAATAGAACCAAACGTTTAGCGTTTTTTACCTGGTGAACTAGAAACGATGTGTTTCACAAAACTAACTGAGTATAATAAAACCTGCCTAAAATTTATTCTTAGATACATCTGTTTCGCACCTACTATTCGCTTCGGTTTTTCACGACCAGTTGATGAAGAGAGAGATTTTATCCTTCGGATGGATGGGTAGGGGAAATCTTTCTCCAGAATAAAAACAATGATTTTGATCGATCTCAGATCCCAGTTAATTTGCCATCAAATTAATGCAGACGATTTTGCTTCTTCTAATCCATAATCATTTCAATTGTTTGACGGACCAACAAACCTTCAATCCCAGGACACTGTTGAACATCCAATTGTGAATAGGTTATCTGTTGTTGGATTTCACCGTGATTCATACTATCATGAAGAAACAGTGGTGATAACATTTTATGCGCAGATTCTCGTTCGGTCAATACATTTGATATGATATGGATACTAGGTGAATGGTTAGACCTGAAACATTGCTAATGTCTTTTGTGCACAGAAAGGTCGGTCATAGAAATGTCAAAAACAGCTTCGGATCTCGACTAACATTTATTTTGGTCTCATATGGCTATCACGATTGCTGTCCATTAGACCGTAAGAACTCGACAAAACTGCAAGTTTACTGAATATTTCCAAACACTTCCATAACGTACGTCACATATTGTCACTTACCATATGTAACTGACTGAGTTTATGACATGCCATTGTGGTAGAAATTACACAACATCCGTTTATACCTAGCTGGTTGTTAAAGATATTGAGAATGAAGCCAACAATGTGGATGTGCACGACTTTCAGCTTCACAACACACTAAACATAACTCAATTAGGAAGAAAAACCTTAGGCAATTCAGTTTCGGTAGGTCAGCCACGGGATTTACAAACTTTCGGTTGCGCACGCCGCATGAACAGATCAATACATCGGTGAGAGATGGAAGGTCATTTCGATAGCAGCGAGAGTGGGTCATTGCTAATTTCCTGTCCCGGAAGATGCATCGCTTGGTAGGTATAAGGGGGCGCATGAAAAAACGTAGGGTAAGAAGATGATTTCATCAATCAAAAATTTTGTTATTAGTATTTTAAGGTGATCACTTCCACATGCAAATGGCGCGAAAGAATGGCGACATTCAATGATTGTAGACCGGAAGAACGAGATCATTTGATTAACGTTGAATTCAAAAAATATTTTAAGAGTCAAGGCAGACGATATTGTTTGGCGACTCCATAGTCACCACCTTATGCACTCTTTGCCACTATCTTCAACATTATCGTCATCATTTTCTGATTCGAGCCTAGGTATCATGGCTCTGGCTGCCGTTAGCCTTGAAAGTGATATATAGAGTAATACAGTAATATATAAGCACATCTAGAAGAAGAAGATAAGGAAAGTTAAAGTTGAAGCAGAAAAAACAATGAGGAATCTTGAAAAACAAAAGTCAACAACGTCCTGTATACAAGGTCACCGTTAACGACGAGAAACCAAGTATGTCAAAAGGTTTGTCCAGTTAGCAATATGGACAGTTTAAACTTTCTCAACAAGATAAACTACATCTACCAACTACGCTCATCTGGATAGCCATGGCTCTTGTAGCCAGCAGCAATGTCATCGTCTGACCGTCTGGCGGTTTTTCCAACCATCAACAGCCGCACTAAAAAATGCGTGATGTTACAAACACTCCGCAGACAAGACTCAACCAGAAAATACTGAGCATTTCCACTACCTGGGTTGTCGGTCGCCAATCTGCTCATTTCCTAAACACTCACCAACTGACTATCACCTTTCACAAACGGTCAGCCCATTCGATACAGTCGCACTGGCAGGGACATCGGTAATCGACTAACGAGGGTCTAGATGCATCCTTCGCAAGAAAGGGTGAGGTTTTGGATCTGTAAAGCAAGATTGAACGCGATTTGTAAATGCCTTCTTTAATCTAAAAATAAATGCGCTTGTGAGACCAAAAGTGATGGAGGTTGGCAAGTGCATTACGTGCTTTCTTTATTCCCGTGGACTTCTCAGCAGAATCACAAGATGGTTGTCTGACATTACTCAGGTAGGTGAAATGTTTGACAGACGCAGATAGCCTGCCGAGAAAAAGCAGGGACAGAGTCAATGTTATCACACTCTTGTAACAGTTCTCAATATTTTGAAGGTGCAGATCTCAGAACATACACCAACTGTATGATTTAATCCGTTAAGCATAATTTGCATGTTCGCTTTGAAAGAACTGTGTAAAGCCATGTCATCCGTGCACTTGCTATCAGCCAGTTTTCTACCTGTCAGAAGTAATCCCAGTAATTATTCCAGTTTATCCTCTACCATATAATCCGAAAGGAACAGAGAAATCAAGCACTTCTTCAAAACGTCACTTGAAGTGAAAAACGGCCGAAGTAGTTGATCATAATGAGGCTTCTGCACGTATAATTCGCGTACAACAATTTCAGTAAACCGGCAAATTTCATCGAGACTCCTCCATGACGGAGACAGCTCCATAGAGAGAGTCCGGGGCAACCGAATCGAAAGCAGCTTTTAGGTCCAAAAGTACCACTGCTGGCTAAAAAAAGCGATGTCAATTCTTCAATATCGTTCTTTGTGATCGGTGATACAATAGTGGAGAATTCAGCGATAGTAGGTCAAGTCTATCTGCCATATGAAATTCTATCTGCCCACTTGAACGCGTAAGGACTTTGAGAATGACTGTGCTTCTTTTCGAAAGAGGGCCGACTGGAAAGTCTATGGGAATGCGACAGCTGCGATCAATTGTGGGTGATGTTCAATCTATATGAAAATCAAAATCCCCTACTACTCATCAATGACTGTGTTCTTCGGCAAGAAGACAAACAACTGACGATCACTGACGGTTTATGACGCATTTTTAACGACAGACTCAAATAGTTTGGATGTTATTTAGGTTGAATATGATGCTCCTTTAACTTCAGCACTGAAAATTCACTTCTATTGTTACTTACCAAGTCACTTGTTCGGTGAACGTAAAACTTTTACATAAATAGCGCTCTAATGCGTTTGTTCCACGTCGTCAGAATACAAAACCAATTTTGTGGAAAACGTGTGCTTGACCGGTAAATTGTAGACCAGACGGAACTTTGATCGGATAGTTCTGGATTAAACTCGTCTGACAAGTATATACACCAAGATACCAGGGTCGAAAAATACATGATAAGTTTAGAGACGCCATGAAACTAGAACAACCTCATCAGAATCCATTCCTTATCTGTTCCTTTGAGAGAAGCGTGCAAGAATGATGCATGAGAATGGGAGGCAAAACGGAAGCTATCTTGTGATGGACCTAAAGCTAGGATAGATTTGTTGTACGTATTTTTACAAAGCCGTTTAGCAATTATTCGAGAATAAATGAGTGTCATTTAACTTTCTACTGTGGTGGCTTGCGAGTAAAAAAAATCGCCGTTCTTGTGTTTATGATATCTACAGAATCTGCCAAAGATTATGGTCTTAAAGCTTTCATTCGTGACGTACCTCTGAATGCACTCAATCAGCGTAAGTATGATGTGTTATCCGATCCGATTGCAAATCGGTTAGTCCGTACGTAATTTCTTCTGTATTGAATTTGATTTTCAGAACGTAACATCTTTCACTGGCTTCTTGTTACGTCCTTTGCTGGAAAATGATAGCTGTAGTATAATATGGTCCCTAAGATTGGAATCCTCCCTAACTTGTTGAGCAGAATACACTATTCAAGTGGATTGTCTTAATTCGAAGGAACCAAATTAAGAGAAACCCTCCAGAATAGAGTACTAATAGCAGTGTGCCTTGATTAAACTTGTGTGAAATTCGCCGTTACGTTCCTTTTAACTCATGATTGTAACTACGGCATCATTCCAAGCTGGGAGGTTGTTACTGCGGTGTACAACACAATGGACCTATTGACAGAGTGCCCAGTACGGCTCATTTTCATCACACAGCCAAAATGGTGATCACCAACTCGGGTTAACCTGACAATGTATGTCTATCCGTTTAATTGATGGTTGAACCACTGTGAGTACCTGAACAACTTGTCTTGTCTTTATCATATTTGTCTGGGTAGGTAATTTATTTTAATCTGGAGGGTGACGTACAATCATACAAGACCTTTGTGTTCACCCTTGACGATCTATGAGACCCTTAAGAATCAGAAGCCCAGACGAGTAGGTGTGAACTGTGAAACAAGACGGATAGTAAACTTTCAAATGGAAGCATACCATACTACATCGATTACATATTATTTTGACTTGTTACGTAAGTTGTGGACATGGTCGTTAGATTTGTGTTGATTTGTTTTTAGCCTCAGTGAAAAACTTCACCTCGCGAACTTCGTTCTCTTTCTGGCCTGATGTATAACAGAACATGATCTCACTTCAATAAATAATGTGAAACCTTACTATGGAGAAGCTCAACGCAATCGCCAACGGAGAACAGAGATATATACCCGGGTAGTGTTAAGGTGTGCTTCATTGCGCTCATTAATTATTGGATGTGTTCAGGAAAGTCCATAAACAAGATGAGAGGTGGCACACTGCTATCTTGTGTATAATCATGATTAATTTTGTTCGCTGTATTTTAACAGCAGTCTGACAAATAACTGTTCACAAGTTTCAAGTGGCATGCAGAAATTCAATTTAGTCCCAGTGGTTTTTACATGGTATCGTAAACTGTAAATAATTTATAGTAGATTAGTGTGTAAAGAATAAAACTCTATAGACCATGTAAATACAAATGTGTGGCCAATCCTCAAAGCTTTTTTCTGGATTTCCATCAATCACGGTACCGCATTACTGCTAGCATATTCTCTCTTATGAACTACGTTTGCAGGTCTATAAACTTAGGTAAGAAAACTGCTCGTTTGCGACACTTATTGAGTCATATTATATGAAACTACAAACAAATGTGCATTGGAATGCTGTTGGCTTCATCTTTTTCGAGATAAGCGTAGCGCTGTGACTAAATTCATTATGAATTAACAGAGCTTTCCAGGAGCATGATTCCTAGTCTAGTGATTTCAGAAAAGTTAATGGCTTGATCAGAACTGACACTTGGCTGGTGAGCTAACATGTAGCTGCCTAATGTGAGAGTGTTACGGAAGAAGAGGGAACTCTCTGAAAAGTGGTCGCGAATGTATGATGTCTTCAAAGTAGCCTGTGAAAGGTTAACCAATCCAAGGCAATAATATAGATCACTCATTTTTAATTGACCATTTCATTTCATGGATCTGATTTTTTTCAAACAGTGTGACAAGCCAACTAAACGATGTATAAAATCAGTGGCACTCAGAATAGATAAAAAAGTAATTTACTTTAACGACGAAAAAGAGTTTATCTCAGTTCGGATGGCTGTCTTACGTCAAACTTAGAGATTCTTTTCTCGGTGTATTCTCCGCAATTGTTACTTCTGAAGCCCGCAGTGTTCAGCGGTACTTTTTCTAACAGATACAGTAAGTTAACTGTAAGAGAACGAATACATTCATCAAGATGGCATGTATCTGTTTGTTACACATTAGGGGAGACATGTTTGATGTTTCGCAGTCAAAAGAATTGTGGGTGTCGATAAGTTCATTTGTAGAATAAATGACACAGAAGTAGCCAGTCTGCAAGACTGTACGCACTGATGGTAATCTCGTGCATAAATTCGTTGTCGGACTTTCCAAAATCTTACAAAAGAACAACAAACAATTTCACACCCACTTTGTAAGTATACGAAATTAGGTGTTATCAAGCACTTTTTCCCAGCCTTTTAAAATTAGTTATATAAAGTCAAACAGGTAGAGAATTTTATTGACAATTTTCGCCATGTCTGGTTTGCAGAATCGGTGCTGTCTACAATGAGCACTTCATAGATTACATGTCTCTAGTTCTGGCATAATGTGGTAAGCGGAATGTAGATACAGGGGGATGTTAACAACAGACATTAGATATTGCCACGTTTTAAAAATTGGTTTTCTCTTTCCGACAAACCAAACATTTTCATTTTCCAAGGAATCAAAACAGTGTTATACTTTAGTAAAGAATTAGGGATAAAATTTAAAACATACACCAGTTTATCAACACTGATTGCAATACCACAAACACGGACGTTAGACGATGATCTTATGGGGATCGCCATTGAGAGGGGCTACTATACGCCAGTTTGATGACAGTCTATATTTTCTTCGAGGATTGGATTCCGAATCCGGTGTTACTAATACCTAGCTTTACAAAAATTCGGCCAAATATTTTCGCTTGACCGATTTTTATCATTTTCGGTTCACGTATCGAGCACTGTCATTAAGCTGTTTACATGAGTATACTTAATCGTAAACAATCAAAAGAACTCCCTGGGATCACCAAGGTTGGCTAACTGTACATGCAGATTCCACACTCTAAGAAAAATGTAGCATCGGATGGCTGAGAGCGTAATTCTTGCCGGAATCTATCTCAGTAGACCACTAGTCATTACAGTTTCTGGATGTGAGACGTGTGTTAATTGTTAGTGAGTCTTGGCCCTTATTTCCTTCTTCGGATGAGCCCAGTAGTAACTCAGCAATTTCGAGTTTCAAGTAGTAGTTTATCCGCGCTTTAAATCAATAAAGCTTTCTTTAAAGTTGGCTAAAATCTAGCTGTTTTCGTGTAAGTTGTTCTGTGTGTACTTTTGCTTTAGAGAACTCTGATTGAGGCCAGTTTAAATGCACCTGGAAAATAGGATCGGTCTAATTCGATACACAACCCCCGAAATAAATAGTGTACGCAGGTTAGACCCTGGACTAATGTTTGCTCAACGTCAAATTTGTTTATTCTTGAAATAAACAAAAACTGTCTGATAACTGGATAAATATGACCAGATTTTCCTACATGTTGCTTTCTTCATATGTCTGTTCTGGAAGTCTTTGCCGCTGCTTATCATTTCACAGTTTGCTCTGTTTCCTACACTCTTCAGCTCGAAATTTTGTGGATAATTCTCCGGTGTTTATCTTATTTTTCGATCTGAATTAAATGTGGTTTTGTGAAGATTATAGGAAGGAAGATTGATATGTGCAGCAAGATTTCCTTACGTAATTCATATAAACAAACCTACTAAAATTCAGCATAGTTTCCCATGCACTTTCAAAACCTGTCAGTGAACTGTAAATTTGTGTGATGTAGCAGAGTCACAAGAAAGTATGTGTATAAATTTAAACGTGGTCAAACTGCGTCGGTGACAGACTTTTCAAAGTAATTTTTGGAGCATATGTTAATGACCGTTTTTATATTTTGTGTAGAATAACGGTCAAAATAAAACCGAAAGGATAAAAGATAAAAACTGCTGACGCCCTAAACTATTGTTCTTATTTGTTCATTTGAAAAGAGATTAATTTGATCATTTCCTTTTTAGTTAGTCGCAGTAATATATCTTTTTAACACGAATTTATAAGAGTAAAATGAAGGAAAATACGAGCTCACTGTCTTCAGAAAAAAACTCAAAACTGGTTGACATCATAATTTTATTTGACTGAAAACGTTTGGGGTAAAGAAAAGGTGCAATGCGGATGTTGCAGTACTACCACACTAAGAAGAATCACAGAAGGGTTATGGAATCATTGGTTTGATATTTTACAGTTGAAGTTTTCTAAGCATAATCCGACCAAAAATGACATACAAATCATGCAGAGTTTTTGATGCTAGTTTCCTTTTGAAGAAAGGATTCACAGTTTAAAGCCACGGACATTAAAAGTAATTTGTGTAGTTGGTCACGTGACCAAATTTGGCGGAGGTAAACAAATACAATACAAATATTTGAACCAGATAATTAAAAATCCCCGGAAACCACGAAAAGCAACGTTTCAGCAAACAGACTGTTTTCAGTAGGTTCTTCTGTTTGACTAATGCAGTTATATAAAATTAAGTAACGAGTTAAAATGTTATTGTTCAACAAAATAATGAAGGGACATCGTGGTTAGATAAATAATTAACACTACTTAGCTGTGGTTAGGAATACAAACGAAGTCGGACGTAGGTATTCAATGTTACTCGAGATGGGACAGTGAGATGGGAACAAATTGTCTCATACGTCGGATGGTCATGTTTGGTCAAAGAATTTCCTGGATTTGAACGAAGTGTTTCTGCACGCACGAATTCGGGTGATGTAGTAGGGTTGTGACTGCCTCGACATTTGACCTTCCGCGACAATTTAGCCGGTACCTGATAAGCGGTCGGACGTGCTCCCTTCCTGTCTGTGTATCGATCAAAATCGATCAACTAAGCCGGAATTGAGGAATTACTAATTTTATTGTCCCAAAGTTGTGCCATGCTGAGCAGTTTTGACGATTTCTTTCAGATCAGTGTCTAGTAGTGCGACCTATATATGCTGAACCACAGGAACAGCCAAATGAATGGACAAAGAATCACGCAATATTATTGAGCACGTTTTTTCAAATCCAATGGTACCGCTCATTTTGAATGAGGTATGACAAAAGAACTTGCGGCATAATAAATCGTGTGGATGACATTAATGATTTCACGCCAAAGTAAATAAACCGTTGCGTCACCTTTGAATGGCAAAGATAAGTGGACATCTTTCTTATTGACACTAATCACGAAGTGTCGCGACCGTCCCTGATGCATACTACTGTCGATAAACTTTTCCCGATAAGTATGACTGCTAAGAATCTCCTGTAAATTCATTAGTTTCTCTTGTCTAGTGTCCACTGTACATATTCTGTTTGCTCCATCTGTCAGAAAACGTGCAAGGCCAGGTTTTGACCTGATCAGTTCATAGCTATGAAAGTGCAGGTATTGACCAGTCCGTTTTCTTCCTAAGTACGCTTCTCTGTAGTGAACTGTGTGATATGCTTATCAGTGCCACGTCTGGAAAAAAAATTCGCCATTAACTTCCTCCTCCAAATTGAATGCAATTTTGTTGTGAGACTCGTTAAGAATTTCTGATGGTTTCTGAGTGTTTCAAACAGTCTACCACGCAAAAGATAATGTCTACATATATTAAGTAATGGCCAATTTCTTTGATGATCTCATTCAGCTGGTTGTTTTTGAGCATACTCACGTAGATATCGGTTAGCACTGTGTCTAAGGGGGAGCTCACGGTAAAACCATCAACCTGACGATACAGCTTACCGTTAAACTGAAATTTCATATTGCTTGTGCAGAATAACAATCACGCTTTAAGATCTCCTAGGGGCAGCCGAAAGTTAATCTGGTGGTTCGCGATGTACTCACATAAAACTTAATGGTTTCAGCCAATAGTTCGTTGGTAACTAACAACAACGCACCAAGAGGTAAAAATTTCTTGTCCGTTATATTACGGTTTGCAGAAGAGTCCACCAATTCGAAGGTATCTTTTAAACTGCATTTAGTTATTTTTTCCTCGACTGTTTTCAGAATTTCTGCCAGCCAGTGTGCAGCCGCGTAGTAGGGTTTACAGATGCCTAGTATTGACCTGAATGGTCTTCCATGTATAATAGACATGTCGTATAGTCACGGAAAACGAGGTCTTGTCAGACGAATAAGACCAAATACATGAGCGCTAATGGAATCAGCATGTTTAACTCGGCGCAGAATGTTCGATAGTTTTTGTTTGCCAGTATCATTTCTACCAGCATTTTCGTTATGGAATTTCGTTATGTTTGACAAGAGGTACAAAATATTTACGACGTAATCGGTTGTATTCAGTAAACCGGTTCCTGCTCCTTTATCAGGCTTTGATATAGTAACAGAATGCTCGTTCTTTAAAACATTGGGCGCTTCCAGGCAGGACTTTTTAAGTAACCCTCATGGCGAAATGTTATAGCTCAAACACTTTAAACAAGCATTCACAAGGGTAGGTATAAACTATTCGAAGTTTACTCCGTAAAACGGATATAAATTTCGTAGCTGACCGTTGTAATTTTCAAACTGATCTTCCAGATCTAACTGTTCAGTTCTTCCACCATGATAGCAGAAGGGAAATGGAAACCGCCTTTGAACACTGGCAAACTATTTAAGCTGATCCGTACCACTAGTCCCAGACGACCGTCTGTCATTGAAGCTATCAGTGAGGCAGGTGGCACACCAATCTGTAGTAAGTCCATAAGGTTAGAGCGTTGGGTAGAACCCTTTGAGGGTCAATTTAGCTTGCCTCCTGCTTCTACCGTGTTGCCGCCACAAACTTTCGATGTAACACCCTGGTCGGTAGATTTGGAGCCACCCACGGAGACTGATGTTTGCAATTGCATCTCGGCTCTCAAACGTAATGGGACCCCTGGTCCAGGTGATCTGGTGCCGGTTCTTTTCAAAGAAGATGGAGAGGCGTTAGTAGAAGCCTTGACTTAGTTGTCCCAACTTGTGTGGACGACGGAGACCATCCCTCTGTGCTGGGATCACGCGATAATAGTTCCTATATTCAAGAAAGTTATCAAGGGCTCTTGCGAAAACCATAGGGGAATTAATGTGACCCCAGTCATTTCTAGGGTTCTTGCATCCATTATACTTCGTTGACTCACTGCAGTTCGGGAGTTAAACATTAAAGAAGAACAGGCAGGATTTCGTCCTGGTCGTGGATGTATAGATCACATTCTTACCCTCCGTCAAATTTTGGAGCAACGTTACTTGTACCGCCTGCCAACAGTCGCCGTGTTTCTTGACTATAAATGTGTGTTTGATTCGGTGGATCGATCTACACTTTTAGAGTCGCTTAAACGCAGGGGTGTAACGACCACGTATGTGAACATATTGTCAGCGCTTTGCTCCAATATTTCGGGTCAGTTTAGGTTTTACGGTGAACTGTCTGATAGTTTCAGCACCATGGGTGGCGTTCGTTAAGGCTGTCCTTGTTCACCATTTTTGTTCGATTTCGTCATGGACGAAATAATAGAGGGTTTTCGTCGACACTCACAGGATGCCGGTGTGGACCTCCTATCTGGGGAAGGCTGACTGATCTTGATTATGCTGACGACAAGGTGTTGCTGTTTGACAACTTCCAAATGGTACAAACAACGCTAAACGCTATTTCGCGTTCTGCTAAGTACTTCGGAATGCACTTTGCAGCCTCGAAATGCAACGTGCTTCTGCAAGATTGTTGTGATTACGTAGATTTAATGTTAGATAATGCAGTCATGGAGGTTGTTGACCGGTTTGTATATCTAGGATGTTGCAACAGCGGCGGCGGCGGAAGTGTGGGGAATGAAGTAGAAGCGCGTATTTCCAAGGCTAGAGCGACAGAAAAGTATCTATCTGAAACTCAAGGGTCGCGTATATCAGACAACAATGAGGGCTGCATTACTTTACGGCAGCGGAACCCGACCACTAACGGTATTTGACCACCGATGTTTATGTTCAATCGCTCGTATCGGGTGGCACCAACGAGTAAGAAACGAGGAGGTTAGGGAGCGGGTGTTTGGCACTGATTGTCAGACGAAATCTTCTGTTGAGTCACTAGATTTGCAAAGACTTACGTGGTTCGGTCATGTACTTAGAATGCCGGCTGGTCATCTGCCACACCGAGCATTGTTTGCCGACAATGCGACCGTTTGGCGTAATGTGCGAGGTGGACAGATGATGACTTGGCGTAGAGAAATGAAATCGTTCACGCGGGGGTTGGTCATTGTAGATCGGGTTTTTCTCCCGGGTTGGGGCCCTCACGACTCACAGAGTCAGTGGCTTCAGACGTTAGGTAAGATAGCGGCTAACCGAACTCAGTGGCGTAAATGTTAATGTTGTTTGTCCGAGTTATCTGTGGAGTGAGTGCGCTTAGTGACGTGGGGCAGTGAAATCCCTAAGGAAGCTTGCTTGCCAATGACGCCTTACTTTCGCTTACAGCTCGCTTGTTTGTTCGCAACGTGTAGACGCATTGATGATTTATGTTTGAATATAGACGTAGTCATTTCTAGTGGTGAGATCCCCTTCTCTTTCCATAATTTCTTCCTCTCTTCCTATACAGGGTTTGCTCTTTTGTTGCTTCTCCGTAGTTTTTTGGCAGTTGAGCATCAGTGTGAATCAATGATGTATTACTGTTTATGATGATGATGATGATGATGATGATGATGATGATGATGGTTAGCAGAATTTCGGTTTAAGCGACAAAATTTCAGTTAGTGGATTACTCAAGTTCAATGAACAAACGTTACGAACGTACCGCTTTGACCAGGCTGAAAATTGCATTTGTGGCTGTTTTCGGACTGATTGTGAAGAGTAGAAATATCCGTATTCTCTCTGTTGACCTTTCTACGAGATTCCGATACAAAGGTAATTCTCTCATTAGTTGACGGATTCCCAACCACGTGATAACTTCAGGACTTGTTTCGTTCGAGCTCTGCCGCATGGGAAACACACACGTCCTGTTTGTTACCTGTTTATCGTTTCAGCGATTTACTGATGAGCTGGATACTGTTACGCCAGAGGTATCTCCAACAGAGTACTGGGTACTAGTTTCTCTCGGTACATTTTGCGATAAAGTCAACAGTAGTTTTAAATACAGCAGGCTTGATGCAAAACTTCGAATATTGCTGGATTTGTTTCACCAACTGGGAGTCCTTGGCATTTTTCAGACAATCGGAAATACATTACCAAATGCCACCTCTTGTCGATAACCGAGACTGTCGCAATCCGACTACACAGACAGAAAGAGAGTACGTTCCACTTCTTATCGGGTACCGGCCAAATTGTCGCGAAAGGTCAAATGTCGAGGCAGTCACAACCTTACTACATCACCCGAATTCGTGCGTGTAGAAACACTTCGTTCAAATCCAGGAAATTCTTTGACCAAACATGACCATCCGACGTATGAGACAATTTGTTCCCATCTCACTGTCCCATCTCGAGTAACATTGAATACCTACGTCCGACTTCGTTTGTATTCCTAACCACAGCTAAGTAGTGTTAATTATTTATCCAACCACGTTGTCCCTTCATTATTTTGTTGAACAATAACATTTTAACTCGTTACTTAATTTTATATATCCACTAAATACATCGTCAGGCACCTTCACCATCAACTCTGTTTCGTCACTGTGCGGAAACAACAAACTTGAAGTCTAAAATTTAAACTTTTATTTTGTGCAGCTCCGTTTTGAGTTCGCATAGGGAAAAGTAGTCAGTGTGTCCCTGTCTGATAGCAACCAAAAATGTATTATGGAGCGAGTCAGTGACTTCAGGATAAAATATTGTCAAGAAATAATAGCAACATCAGGTCAGTTAACATTACATTGCAGACATCCGAGAGAAATCCCAGTTGTGATACATAAGCTTCTGCTCACATCTGCTCACCAACTGACACAAACTCGCCCGTCAACTAGGACCGAGCGAGGTCGGAATTATCGTCTCAAACTTCAGTTTCAAATAAGGAACTTACAGTATGGTTCTGTCGGTTTGGAAATTACTACCTAACTCTTTGGGACTCCGGAATTCTGGTGTTCGTGAAGCAAATGTTAGTTGAGTAACATTCTATCAGTACTAATTCATTCATTTGTAACGTGATCATAAGGTACTATGGTTCAAGCAACCGTTCGAAGCAACACTGACACGGAATATCCTAAATAAAAATTTTCATATCAAACTTTTTCATGGGAAAAGTTTACACAAAACTGTTGAGAGTGAACGCACGCTACTGACTGCTGCACAGTGTCATCTAGGACAACTTTTCTAACTAGCAGAATGGTTATGGTGCCCCTATTTTCTAACCACTTCTTTGTTGATTTGTGTTATCATCCCAAGCTTCTGTCCGCTCTAACACCAAGCGTCGCAGCATTACGTGAGTAGAGGCGATTACAATTATCGTTGCGTAGCACGGACGGAGTCGGTCACTGTATTACTTCGGTTTGATGGTGCGTATCATTACTGTTGACATTTTGTGTCCTTTCATAGCTGTTAACCGCCGCACACTGGCAGTCAATGTGAACTCTCCATCCGCATCTAAGCCATGACAAAAAGTGAAACCGTGCCAACTTTTCAAGTCTGCCATCACTGTTAAGACAAATGTGATATTTCATTGAGTTACTCCGTCTCACTCTAACCAATGAATGGAAAACAAACAAACCATACCTGGTATATGGGAGTCAGATGTAAGCAAGGAAAGGATAAAATACTGTGTTTAATTCGGACCTGTTCAAAATCCTATAATCAAGTCCATCGTATACTTTGTCTTGTTGGAAGGAAATGGAGGAAACCATCAAGAACTGGAACAAATGTTGATTGCTAGTAAGTACTAGTAGGGGAGTAGGTTGGTAGGGATTTTTGCCATTCGAAATCGTTAGCAACTTCTGCATTCAGATACTGCATGTTAATCGAAAACAAATCTGCCTGAAACTTCAGATGGGTCATTCCGACCGATGTGAGGTCAGTGACAGGAAAATGAACATGATTTTCTCGTGCGGACGTGGGCGAATATCAAATCTGATTTTGGGAAAAACATGCATCAGTGATGAACGCAAACAACGATGGAACTGAGAATGGACTGAACAGAAAGTCTAGGTGAACGTGAAAAGTTTAAACTTGTAAATGATGCAGACTTCGTGTAGTTATAATGGTCAATGTCAACCTGTTCTTAAGTTGCCAGTTTGTAGTCAACGTGTGTTTTAAGAATTGTACTATGTACCTTGTAGTACACGTTTAGCATATCTGAGATACCTCGAGAAGTTAAAAAGACCACTGTTTAAAGACGTTCACTGCTATTACAATTTTGGACTTACTTCGGAGCAAATGTCATTTTAAGAACTTGGTTGCATTTCTGCTGTTGCTTACTGTTTGAATATTTTTTGATATCAAGAGTTATAGATTGAACATCACCCACAGTTGATCGCAGCCTCCGCCAGAGACTTTCCAGTCGGCCACTTTCGAACAGCAGAAGCAATAGACTCAAGTTTTGCTCTCATTAGAGCGATCGAACAACCTGATCATTACTCACAAGCAAGAGTGGTTGAGCGTTCACATATAATAACTCGGTCGTGCCTAATGTGAGGTCAATGGTGCAGTGGTAAACACGGTTGCCTCATGAAAAGCGTGTCTGTGGTTCAAGTCCTGGCAGTAGCGATGATAGGCACTACTGACGAGCTGCTCTAGTAAGAGCGAAACTGAAGTCTATTGCTTCTGCTGTTCGAAATTGGCCGACTAGATAGCTTATTGGGATGCGACAGCTGCGATCAATTGTTTGTGTATGTATGTATACGAAAATCAAAATCCCCTACTACTCACCAGTGTTCAACTATTATATTGAAAGATCTCATTAACACACAGTTAGTAAAAACGCAGGAAGTTAACCAGGCATATCGTTTGGAAAAGTGAGTACACCAGAGTGAGGTTTTGTGTGTTCATTTTTTTGCGCGAGTTAGATTCACATGTGAGAGATTAGGGTTATATGACATTTGAAAGAAGACTATCTTGTCGTTGCAACAGCATACTCAACTTTCTCAAAGAAGGACCCAAGAAATCTGCACTGAATAACTAGATTTTGGGTTACAAATAATTCAAGTATATCTTCCATGTGCAGAGGAATCAGTTTAACACAAAATTTGCAGAATAAATACGAATAGTTGACTGTCAAAATGTTTTCCGGTTTTCTGTGTATAAGCTGAAGCTCACGTCAGATACGAGTTGAGCTTGCCAGCCTGAACACACATTCGCGGTTTCCACGTGCATATGTCAACACATTCTGATGACCAAAATCGGTACTTGGGTGTTACTTATCACTTTTTCACCCTAAAGCTGCTATTTACGATGGTGAAGACTTAACGTTAGCGAATAGGTTAATGACTTTTCAAGAAAAACCATATACCGGAACCAGCGTTCCATATAATTTGACTACAGCCTATTACAAAACACTATTCCTCGTCCGCGTCACATTGGCATAATTGTTTTGTTGGAACAAAGGTGTAGCAGGAACGCAATGACTCACAGCATTGATTCGGTAGAGAACGTATAGAAAGCAAACAATGTATATAGTTATCTGTTGCAGCCCAGTTACGATACAGATTAGGCCGTTGACCAATTAAATGCTGCTTAGAAATATGTGCATCACAAAAGCAAGTTAGTCCACTTGACTGGCATTTGGACAAAGTCACACAGACAAACGAAAACCAAATTCAAGAAAATAAATTGGTACAGATATGAGGCTGTGGTGTTGAATTACACCTTACAACTTATTGATTGACTCGATTGCTCGAACAGACAATGTGCACCGACCGAAAGACGACCTTGAGAAAGCACGTGCTGTTTCATGCGTTCCAAATCTGGGATGCAAATGGTTCCATACTTATTCGTCTCTAACTCTGACATGTGATCATAGTAGCAAACTGCAGACTTAAGGTCTGTACAGTCCAGTACTTTATGACCAGATGGATGGACCGCGGAAAAATGCAACCAGTTTAAATAAAATGTTGCAAGCAGGAATCATCACAGGTATTAAACTGTATTAGATAATAATGGGCAAGTGCAATCTCAATTTTCAAGTGATGTTCAGTGACTATAAAGGTTCACGAAAGTATCCTAGATTTACCGTTGGCATCCTCACTGTCATCATCGTTTTCAGCTTTAAAGCATACTAGTGGGGATTATCGCTTGAGCTGCCGATTGTCCTGACAATAATACCCGAAGTAGCAGAGTAATATATAAGCATGAATGCATAGATATGAGAAGAAAGGAAAGAAAAAGGCCACAAAGAAATTGAGTTTCGGGTAAGAGCAGAAGAACTGACAACCTTGCAATAACAGGCTTGCCAGCGATTGTAACACTGACATATTACAGTGTTTTCAGTTGGCGTTGCGGAAGGTCGCGAACTCACCAACCTAGAAGACGGAACCGACTAACCTTGTTCAAGGGACAGACAAGATTTTCATGGTCAGTGATCATGTCATCGCCTAGCCACCTTGAGGTTTCTACCTACGTTCAGTAGCCACAGTGAAAAATACGCGATGCGGTAGATGCTACGTCAGCGTGCAGGGTACGTGATAAAACCGGCGAGGATAACAATGATCCAACAAGCCTCTTGCTGAAATTTACATTCACATATAATTGCACGCCAGACCATGCAATTTGTCACCTATTATCGACAGCACTGTCTGTTGAACCGCAAACTCATGTAGATAATCCATGGCATGACAGTGGGAAATACAAATCAAACACCAGCAAGTTTTAAAGCTTATGTCGGTTGTTCTGTGATTCAGCTGCCTTACAGCTAGAAATAATAAGTGATGGTAGCTAATCGTATTTAAAGTTTGAATGTCAGTCTATTGGAGTGAGTTAATTGTGTAGCAAATATGGCGTAGCAATGCTCTAGCTGTTGTGTTTCACCTAACGCAACTCAACTGCCCCTTTGCATCGAACGTTCCAGTTTAGCTATGAGGATTTTATGAACTGCATTCCGATAAGACATCATCTTGTTTTCTCTCAGCTAATGTAATTCTATATTGTTTGTCGTTATTATCACTTAGCAGTTGGGTAATAGTGTCATTTGCTGGTAAATATACCACGATTGACTTGTACGGTTATCCAGAGGTTTAGCAATAGATTCGTAGGTAATGAGCCGACAAAAGAAAGAATGGATTAAAAAGGCTTCTCTTCGATCTGTTTCGTTCATTGGTCCCTAAAATTCGTCTGTCCACAACTAAAATCCCAACAGAGTGACTGTGTTTGACCGTTATTTCTCCACCAGCTACGTCAAGCCAGATAGGATGGTGGTGTGCGCAGTGCGGTAGTTCATCATCACACAGTCCGGAAACTTCGGATGTACGGCCGATTGTCAAAGTATTGTAAATATACAGCCTATGGTGGTCGGATCACCGACTTTGCAGACTAGCAGGTCGGCTACCGCACACAATATTGTTTACTTGGACAGGTAACTGTTTGGTAAAACCGTGTTCACCAAACATGAAGACAGTGAGTGTTACAGTGGGTACAATGATTGGATGTCACCCACATAGTGAGATATCTCTTGATCGTGGAAACACGTGATTGGAAACAATGTTCACGGAGACAATACACCGTAGCCCCCA
>JTDE01001501.1:121825-140722 GCA_014338405.1 Paragonimus skrjabini miyazakii | reverse complement strand
GCACCGCTCAGACGGTCAAATCACAAGCAAGATGTCAACAATAAGAAGAATAAATTCGGAAAATTGAGAATTGAAAACTGTAAGGAGAAGATGAGCACAGGTTTGACCAGTCGCTCATATGTTTGACCAAGGGGATACTTCTAAACATTCAAACAAGCCATGCTGATTGGACCAACGTGTGTCATTGGTTGAATAGAGTGAAATGATCAATCCTGAACAATTCTTCAGAGCATTTAGACTAAAATATACCACATTAGCAGTGGTTTGCAACCAGTCAGGTGTTCACTTTCCACATTGAATGACGTTACTCCTTAGATGGTCATGTAGGGTTACTGTTAGTCCTGAACATCCTACCTTGGTTGCCTAATTCCATAGAGAGGACAGAGCCAAGTCTGGAGACTAACGCTATTTTAATGTTATTGTCGGTTTCAGGATGCGATAAAGAATATTATTCTTCATTCGTTGGCTATAATTTCATCTCACTACCCCCAGAACATAAGAATCAGTAGACTGCCCACTCATTGACCTTATTAATGTTGTCACGTAACAGGCGGTAAGTCACCAGAAGGAGTCTCCTATTAAACATGGAAGAACTACTTTTTATAGTATCAGTTCACCTCATACACAGTAAGAATTTTTTGATTGTCTAATTGTACATTTTGCAACAGTAATCAGACAGTTTGGGAAAGATTAATGCATCAAAGCTTGGGTGAATGGAAACCGTTTATAACTAGGTAGGCGTTGCATGTTTACACAGGATTCAGTTGTTTTGACTTGACGTTCACATAAACAGTCAGTTTCGGAGGATTGACAACCATAATGTTGCTCGCTGGGCTATTTATGCTGCTGGACCACGCGTATTTGACTACTTGGCCCATTTGTGCTGTGCTTACTATTGACCAAATAACGTCTAATAGATACATAAACTTGCTGAATACCGAAACACCCCAACAGTCCTGACTTGTTCACCCATCCACATATCTGACAGACCCCGTTAAAACGCCTTTCTTCAGACACTATACAATAGGACGAGCCAACTCATGCGCAAATATGTAGCCAATAGAAGGTAAGCGTACTTTCTAATTCTCAATACTGCCAAACTACACGACACTGGCAAGCAGAAAGCCATTAGATCTTAAAAACGTCTGAAATGTGCTATCGTGATCTTTGATCGACAACGGCGTTCAAAGTTGATTTGAGTGTGTTTGGCTTGTGTTTGCTTGCCCTTTAGATCATTTGGTGAATTATGTATGAGACAGTGGAGCAGATGGGTAACACAATCCAAATGTGAAATTTCTGAACATCCTACCTGGTTTCGTAGCTCAGTTTTTAGACCGCTCACTGTGGTTTCGAATGTTGCTTCTGTCGCTGGTTGGAATCCCGCCGAAGCGGACTTTCTTCTTAAATAAAAAAAACAATTGTCATTCGAATAGCGCGTGCACCCATTTTGCATCTCAAGCAAATAAACACCCCGAAGGTTGAAGTTTGAAAGATGCGCGTTGGATTTCACCCGTTTTTCTAAACACCTCAAACAACAGAGCGATTTAAGCCATATCCATGAGGTGACCATGTTAATAGAGTTCGGCTATATGAGCAACAAGGGAAAGTTTCATGAAACAAAAATATAACTGGGCGTGGTATACTTCACTAAATATTGTTAGTAGGTAGTTTGGTAGAACTCGAAAGCAGGCAGAGTTATTTGCATTCCGACAGAAGTTAGTATGCGGTCTTAATGAAAAATAAATCAATGATTTGACTATAATGTTTCAACATGGAAGCTTATGGTAAATATCAGGTGGCTACCACTGAGAATAACTCGATTGAACAAATAAGTTTGTGTATATTTATTCCGTTGCATCTGTTCTGTTATTTTTCCAAAGATTTAACAACTTGGCTTACTGACCAATTTATGAAAATACAGCAAATATGCTAACAAGCAGTCAAGCATTCATTCTGTTCGGTTGAATATTGCAGTTCCTAAAACAGATAACCTGTGTGAAAAATCACTTGGTTTCTACTTTCGCTTCGGATACTGCTTTCAGTTAACTATTTTCGAACGATGCATCGAAGTAGATTTTCTCTATCATTAGTGATACACAACAGTTTTTCTACTGGGGTTGAGCGCCATTTTATTGCACTGTAGGACACTGTGGTAACCATAGTGTCCTTGGTCACACATTAGATCGGAAGGTACAAACACGGTCGACTGTGAGTAACGTTCGGGTTGTCCAATAGCCTGAAGAAGGTGCGCGGCGGCTGCCCTCTGAAGTTCAGCTGGTACTTCCTCGCTTAAAAGTGTTACTAGGATTGACTACGTTTGATGACTGAAATTTTGTTGACTGGTAAGCAACTAGGGATTTGGTTGATATAAATCGGATACGACTGAAGGCAGGACAGTAAACTACGATACTTCAGTCGCGCTTCATTGGAGCAGTGGTAAGTCCAGTTATCTCATAGAAACTTGGATGGGATGCCAATGTCTCCCGAGATCTAACCAAAGCAGATCTAATATCTGGCGCACGCTTTCTACACATGCATGTTTTACAAACAAACGTGAATGACGTTCAAGGTGTTTCAACTGAATTTCTTCCGCATTCAAAATCAACCAGTTTTCGTAGGGTTATTGTCAGAATTGCAGTCATGACTGTAGCTAATGAAAAACTGTTTTCCTAGCACTTTTTCCGAGCTTCTATAATTTCTGAACTGTCTCAGCTAGACCTGTGAATGATTCCCTCTGATTGACGCTGACTGTGATAATTCCAAAGCTAAATCCGAGGAAACTGTTCATAGCTAAAACCTTCTCATCTGTAGTTAGTCCGGGCTTTGTTTCCAAATCGCGCTTCGCATCAACTTCTTGCAGTTGCATGACAGACAACTGATACCAGAAGGATTTCCTTCTTTTTCTATTAGCATTCAGGAAAATGACAAAATCTTTTTAGATTCATGTAGTCATTTTAAACTGTCAAATTACGTGGTGAACGCATGAAGATTATAAGCTAAGGTTTCATTTGACAGGATCTGTCAGGCTTATGCACAATATGTCAAGAAAGATATTACTTTTAATGCGGTTAGACAAACAATGTTTTTTTATGGCAACATATAATTAACGATACTAGTACTCACCCCGACTTCACTTGTATTGGTAATACTATTTCGTTGAACTTGTATTTTGTTCTCTTGTACGGGTGCTGCAAACAACTGTCTATTCAGTCCATCGATTGATGTAGGGTTGTGTGCCCGCCTGTCGACCGACTGATAGATACTTCGGGGTTGCAAAGGATTGTTTGGATTTTCAAGATCGATCAGCGAGGCAGTCAAATCTGATGGTGGCTCTGGAAGACAATGATCATTACGCCTATTGACTTTGTCACCAGATATTTCGTTGTGGGGAAGGTAGAACTGTCCGGAAGGAGCAAGCATCCACTTCTGACCGTCAGGTGTTGTCAGTCCGGGCATAAACTTACAGACAAATAGATTGATGATTTTAGACAAACTGTTATTGGTATCTTTTAATGTTAACATTTAGACGTGTTTATCTGGAAAAAAGAAAGCGTCAAACAATGTGCACTTACAAACCCAAGTGGACAGTAAGAAAATCTATCAATTATTTTTCACCTGGCGTGGTTCACCTTGAAAAATGTAGGTTTGCTTCAACTGACGGAAAATCTTTGATTCCACGGTTAACCTCGCGGTTTTCATTGTTATGATTTAACAGTTTTAATTGGGTTTCAGGTGATTTAAGTGTAACGTATACCAGCGTCCTCTTGGTTAGCATCAGCGACAGAAGCCAAATACTGGTACACAGATGAATTAGAAGTTTGTAACTAAAGCTTGGCGTTTCATTCTTTCATCATTTGACTGAAAGGCTGGGCCAATTATTATGCATGTTGCATAAACAAAAACGAAAATAATTAAATTATCGACTCGTGGACAAGCTCGGAGTTCAGATGGTTTAGGATTGACCACTAGTTCATGGTTATCCTCTTTGTTTCAGAAGTTGCAATCCTGATAAATCAGGCTTATTAGTGTCTACGTCAACGCTGATCATTGCAATAGGAATGTTGACTTCATTTCGAGTAATATCCGACTGTCTATCCGTAACAATAGGGCGATGCAAAGGATCTCAGGTGGTGTTAATGGACTGGGTGACCTAATCCAATGGGCGATTGTTCCAACACTCGGTGAATTATCTCAGGATAACTGTAGGAGATGGCCAATACATAGCAAACGGATCATGAACAATACGAGAGATCAAGCGAGTTATCATTCAACGAAATCAGTTTAACGCGCGAGACACAACAAGGTCAACATCACGACGGATAATGTCGGCCAAATGAACAGCGTCATATAGGGGTGCACACAACGTTTAAATCGAAGCCTCGATGCGTTGAGGCGTGGAATTTTAATACACAAACGTAAGCACACTATTGGAAGAAACCTGACGAATTAGACAACAAAGATCTTGTTTTACTGGACGACTAATGTTACACTATGGTGTTCAGAATGTACTTGGAAACGTAAAAGTCGTTCTGTTCATAAAGAGATTCACAAGACGTTTGTTGAAAAGCAAACAGCTGCATTTTTCAAGATCAGCTGTAGAAAGTGCCATCTCAGCGGTTAGCTGGATGGTTCACACTGATCAAGGTTACTAAAGAAGCCTTTGGGATCGACCAGCATAACAAATAAACCTCGATTCGCCCTTCGCATCATTTTAGTTTATAGAAAGACATGTCTGTCGAACAGTTTGTCACGATGGATGCACACACATGCGCAAATCAACGTGTGTATGTTTGTAATGCAACGTTTATAACATTTATTACTAGAAAGCTATCCCACTGCACATATTGACAATTATTGCCCTACAGAAAAAGAAATAGTTGCCACGTTTACTGTGCATGTAGAACCATGAAAAGATGTTTGAAATCGGAATTACTGTCCAACCGAATATTGTGCCATCAGATTAGAATTAAGACAACCACTGTGTGCAGATGTGTGAGATGGGCCTGGTGATGTCTTCGAATTCACTGTAAGTTTTCGTAATACGGAGTCTGCGCTGCCAGCATTCTTTTGAACACAAAACCGGACCTCCAGTATGTCACAAATAACACCGCGCTTGAGACCTAGCGGTAACCAGTTAACTTGCTCCACAAAGAGGTAAGTGAAATTACAGTATTTTTACAACAGATATCATGGCAGTAGTCTGCAGAATATAGATCATATTCTGTGCACTGACCTTTTATGCTCGTCTTCGCGTTACCTACCCACTTCTATGTTATTGCACTAGATGAGTTATTAAAAATTCCACGGATAAACTATTCATGGTACACGCTTATTTTTCAATAATTTGGATCCATTTTGAGGAGATTACAGAAACCATTCTCCCCTACTGTTTTGATGCACACATTTCTTTTTTTTCTTCCGGTATATCGATGAAAAGTCTACCTTTGTATAGCCAGGTTAATACGGTCTTACTAATAAGTAATTTGACAGATTCAATAATTTGGAAGATACTTAATTGGGAAAAATCTGGACTTCTGCCGGATTCGAACCAGTGACGGAAACAACATGCCCGAACGTGGCACAGACGGTTGGTGGATAACTAGATCCAAATAATAAATTTGTGAGCTAACGGTGTGACTTCGTAGATTAACTGGTTGATCGCTTGGACATGTTGTTTCTGTCGCTGGTTTGAATCCAGCCTAAGTCAAGAGTTTTTGCAGTTGGGTCTCTTTTGTAATATGGTTTGTTTGTTTAGCGAAACCATCAATCCGTCCTTACTTTTTTCTGCAACCATTCATCTCGTAAGAAACACATGGTTTACAAAACGCTGATAAGCGATGTGCGGACTGAATTGTTAATTTAATTGTGGGTTAAAATAGGAACATCTTAAAGAATTTACAGTAAGGTCACAACTGTGAGAAAGGTGAAATTTCTTACGTACATCTGTTTTTCTGTTGCCCGTTTTAGAAAATAATGTTGATGGTTGCAACAAGGAGTTCAGTAAACTAGACTACGGTTGCCGGTCCATGAAGAAATGTGTGAACTGAGTGAGTAGATGCTCTTAGCCCCGTACTATCGAACACACAGTGTGTAAAGTTTGGTAAATAGGAAAAAAGAAAAAAAAATTGAAATTTTTCGAAAGAAAGCACAAGACCCGAGTTTCGCTCTTGTTAGAGCTCGTCAGTAGTGCATATCTTTGTCACGACCGAGACTAGAACTCTGACCACGGTTTCACGAGGCAACATTGTTGAACACGGCGCCAATAACATCAAATTTGGCACGACCGAATTATCGTATGGAACACTTAACTACTTTCGCCTGTGGCTAATGCGCAGTTTACCAGAAACCTAGGCTAGTGTTTTAATGAGATGGAAAATTTTGACCTGTCCATGCAGTCCTAATGAAGGTGTTGTCGATTGAGGTTAACACACAGTAAATGTACCCCCTATTGAGACGATCGGGTAACCTGATCGTTACTCGCAAGCGGAAGTGGTTAAGCTTTCCCGTACGATAATTCGGTCTTGCCTGGTGTGAAGCTAATGACGCAGTGGCCAACACGGTTGCTTCATGAAGGCGTGGTCGGAGTTCTAGTCACGGTCGCACAAAAAACAGTTATTGAAATTACGAAAAACACACCCCCAGTGTATCCGCATGTATACAATAAACGGAGAAAGGAATACAAAGACTGAGGTGCATCTGAATAACACACTGTGATGGGTCGACAGCAGATGTAAACCCCTTATTGTAAGTTGATCTGCATGCGTGTATTGTGGTAACTGGAGTTTTGTTGGCTTCAAGAATAGGACAGGCAGTTATCAGGATAAGTCTAACGTCTGACGATGCAATCCACGGAACTACAAAAGTTACTGAAGGTGACGCATTAAAGACATACGCTGTAAGAGTGAATAGATGAATGGGTTGCCTTCTGAGTGGGGGAACTGTGCACATTGATTGATAGTCAGACACTAGTTTTTACTACTGCCGAATAGTATGATAAAGTTTTAGTTGCTAAGAGATCTGTTCATGAAAAACCTGAAATCCACAAGGGTTCGAACCAATGACGGAGACTGCATATCCATACGCAACGTGGGCTCTAACAACTGGGTCAATATGCTACCTCGAGAGTCACGAACGTCCACGTTAGAATTCCATTGCGCAATAACCCTACTGTGTTAAATGTTTTTCACATCATCCAGCGAATGAGCTGTCATGATAATGTCATCTGGAACAGACATCACTGACGTCAACTTTTCTGTCTGAACACTGGCAAACCTTTGTTAAACCACTACACAGTGTTTGCTTGTTGTGGTTATCTGCCTATTTTGCGTACACTTCATGATCTGTGAAGGTCAACGAAACACAATTCAGCCAACTCTTTCCAAATAAAATTTATTTGTTTTCCTTTAGCAGCTATTACTGTTAACTGGTTACGTGGTGCCAATGTTGTCCACAGGTTCGCCTGTCTGTTACATTTTGTTCTGTCATCATTTTAATCCTAACCCTATTTTTATTTAAGGTCAACGTGGTAAGGAAACTTAGGTAACATTAATGAAAAGTATTTTAAAGAACATAATATTCCAAGAGATGGGTGTCAGTCTGCTTGAGTTTGTACTGTGTTCCATATTGCGTTCATCTATCGACCAATACCATAATTTGAACCCAAGCTACAAAACCGTTGTTGTTGTGCGAACCTGCTAAACGACTTCGGAACTTTCGTCCCTCGACTCAACCTTGTACGTTTACAACATGTTGATTCAAACAAGTTGGATCAAGTAACAGGACAATGCTAAAACGACATTCAACGGACGAACATGTTCGCACATCAAACACTTAAAGGTATTCTTTGCTTGCTGTCTTCGAAACGTATCAGCGAACAGAGTGGCTACCGGTGGAGATTCTTCACGAATCCACTAGATGATACCGATCGTTAACTTCAGGTAGACAGTCGGAAAACAACCACGCGGGAGAATCGAATAAACCGTCCACCACATATCAGAATCTTCATTTGATCCATGATGCTTCGTTACATTCTGAGCCTATAAATGTCATCCAAACTAAGATTACTGTACCTGGTTGGCATTTAACAACAAATCAGTTAGTAACCCACGCGAATTGTTACTTGGCAAACAACTGTTTGAAAATTTAGTTAATCTCTTCATGACGTATGGCAAATGCGTAACTGAGTTGCTCGTTTAAATGTCGCCGTCAAAATAAACTTTCAATTTATCATGTATTCACCCAAGCATTCGAAAGTTCCGCGTTGGTATTTGTGAGTGGCCACTCTGGGGTTTTTTACCAATTAAACGAAAAACCATCTGAATAACCAAAGCATTTGTTTTGTAGTTAATTTCGAGAGAAAATGAAACAAGATGTGTCTATTTAGCATAAGCGTTTGCGTAGTTTTATAGACTGCGACGATTGTGCGTTTCGACTACATTGTTGTCTGATGTACCTGCACTGTTACATCCATTGTAGAACCGGCACCGAAATGAAACAACTCAAGTGCAAACGAGTTGAACGTAAATCACAGTTGAGTTTAGATGTTACACTTCAGTAAATTTCTGTCCGGCTTCTTTTTGTAAAGAAGTGGCAGGATCGAGTTCTACTCTCAGCGCTGCTCATGGTTGAACGTTGCTGAGCAGTCTTCTGTGATATATAGGCAGTATCCAACGCAAGGTAAGTAGCGTAGTGACAAACAGAGTTAAGTCTAAAAAGCGTGAACGCAATTCAAATTCTACCCGTGACATGGATTTGTAATATCGACGGGTTCCGGTGAAAGCGAAATTCGAGTATGGGGTTTCTTTTCAAATGAAGCTGACTGAGAGGGTCTAGGGGAATGAGATAGTTGCGATCAGTTGTGCCGTTTAGTTTGTACTGGTAAAATATCCAGCTATATAATGAAATGTACCCCGCTACCTACAACTAAGTAAATGTTTTGAACTATAAGACGTTTTTGTATGCCTGCCTTCGTCCAAACCGCTCCTGGACAAATCTTAGCGAATACATCCATATGGTGTCGATAATCCAAACATAACGTTCACATTAAAATGGTTGCGCCCTTCCTAGCGTGAGTTCAGACCATGGAAATAGGAAACTCAAACAAGTGTGAACAGCGGTCTTCGCCAATCTGGTGTTCGAATAGGTAGTAATTTCAGCACACAGTCTGTACTCGGCAGTTAGATTTCATACAGGCACCATGCCGCTTTAACATGTATGCCTATGCCCGTCCCAAAGCATTCTGATTATCATTCTTTGGAATGCAGCAGCAACACTAATGCGAAGCAAACAAATTAGATATCCACTTAGTTCAGTCTACATACAAATAAAGTAGATGATATTCGTACCTGCATTAGTCTGATACCAATACTCTGCATGTGTGCCACCATGAAACAATTTTGCTTCAACTTCAGCGATTTTGTCTACATAACTATCATGATATTTAGAACCAAAATGTCAAGTGATAGACATGGGTGAGCGTACATATGTATCTACAAACAAACATAAAGTTTCAACCCTGAGCCATAGAAGTTGTTCTGAATGAAGTTAAAATCGGTTGAGATATATACATTAAAAGTAATAAACAAAAAGAAATTAGAGTAAAAATGTTCAGGCACATCTATGTTAGTCGCTGGTTGTCATATGTGAGAGCATTTCCTCTCCATGGTGATGACGAGAGTAAGTCTCCCAATTAGCCAAACAACACCTCTTTGCTCTTTTCCGCTAAATAAATAGGTAATTTACAATCTCCGACCACATCATCACCCGGCCGCTTTGTTTCACGGTGGCAAGCTACTATACGCAATATGGAAGAGATTTAATCGTCATAGGGAATACGTAACCCAGTTAACGTAGCCTGCGTTTCAGAAAAACACCGGGGTATTACCCGCGACATTTCAGTTCACTCATCAATTTTTTAGTGGACAGGTACTGTTCATACTACCTGGGTCACTTGATTTAGTTTAACCGGCCAAATTTACAGCAGTCAGAACCTTAATATTAGATAACAGTGCTTGTGTGAACGAAACAGACCCCATAAAATTGAGTGGAATTAAGTACACACATATTTCAGATTTCCAATGCAGTCGTTATCAATATCGCCTTGTGCATCTAACGGATAAACAATGAACATCCCGAACTCTCTTTGACCAGACAGCTGGCTGAAACGTATCGTGTTACATTTGCTATCTTCTTAGGAACGTTGATAACAACAGACAAAAGCAACTGTTAAGTTAGTTGACAATATGGGTAACTGAACCAACTTGTAGAAAATACTCAGTTAGCCGGAGTTTGAATGATTGATTTCGTTACTATAAAGCGGTCTCATCGTTACCTATTACTCGATCACTTACATGCTTCATTCTCAGATTCCGTCCTAAAGGGTTCACTGTTGTGTAGACAGAATTGTGTACTTCATCATATACTGTTTCGGAATTGTCTTTCGTTGAGTTAGGATGCAGAGCTGGACGATGAAAAGTCATTGGTGTGGATCGGGGAACAGAAAAAAATGGTCTGGTCGAAGGTCGCAGTTGACTCTGGACAAATATTGGAGAACTTGGTCTGAGAACCGTCTGGGTTGGTCCATGATGTGTCCAAGTGGAGTTGGTACCGTAAGCAGGAAAATGAGACTGAAGTTCCGGAACATGTGTATATTTTAGTGGATGACGTTCAACTGTGGGGAACCTAGGTTTGTCCACGCAGCAAAACTGGTCGAAACAAAAGCTTCTTGGTTCCCCACGCTGAAGTTTTCCTAAAATTGTTTGAAAGATTATAAAATCGCATTTGCATTTAACATTGATATGGTATGTGAAAATGATTATACTACATTCTGGTTAATACGGGTGCAGTTTATTTTGCCCAAACACTCAACAACTTAATTAGAGTGGAATATCGCACAAAAATGACACACTTGACGTGATGACACATTCCAAGCTCTAAGCAAATAAGATTTTAGTTAATTTTTGATCCACTGCTTTGTGACTCATTAAAGATTCAAAAACTGCTAGAGACCACTGACACTGGTAAGAATGTTTAGTCTCGTGAGACAAACTGAAAAATAGATCTGTGGAATGATTCCCCCAAGAGCCTGTCATTCCTAACTAATTGCTAGGAGCAGCACCTAGGAGAAAATAAGATCAAAACACAGCTTCGGTATACAGCCTGTAATCTGGTCAAGTGTGTAGGGCAACCGATGAGGAAGGATAGATCAACACAGCAACATATTTTGAGGTGAATGCGATGGTTTTGTGTCCACCAGTTGATAAGCTATTTTTAAACATAAAGTTGTGACATTTGTCCGTAGGCACAAGTTTGGAGGAAACAAAGATACAGAAAAGCAGATGTATGCAAAATTGCACGACCTTTAAGTGTACACAGAGAAAACCGTTGAGTGCTAATTGCCAGGTAGATTGAGAGCGAAATTGCAATTCCTTGGGAATTCTGGAATTTTCGGTGGAAAGTAAAAATGATGAGAAAAATTTTTGTTAGAAGTTGTAATTAACTGTTATTTTATAATTTAAATTTAACAGTCTGCTGCATATAATAGAAAGTTTGACATTGGGGCCAAGTTGCATAGCTTAATGAATTATGTTAGAACCGTGCGTGAGAGTTATTTAACTTGAGCGTAGATGTGTGCCATTTTCTCAGAATGGTCGTTTAAAACCTCAGTGCACATTCTTGATAACTTACTGTCTTACATATTAGGCCATAGTATATAGTAGATAATGTATTTTATCACTTTTCTCGGCATGCTGCTTCTTCTTAGTGAAATCAACCAAATTAGAGTGGGTAACATTTACTGTGTTACAGATGAGTAGTCGGGGTTATGGTTAATTTCAAGTTGAACATCACCAAAAACTGACCGCAGATGTCGCATTCCCATAGACACTCCAGGCGGTCCGTTTCGAACAGCAGAATCACTAGACTTGAGTTTCGCTCATGCTAGAGCATCTCGTCAGTACTGCATATCCTTGCCACTGCCGGGAATACAACTCCGGCCACGCTTTAATGAGGCAACCGTGTTTACTACTGTGCCACTGACCTCATATTAGGCACGACCAAATTATCATATATGAACACTCAACCGCTTTTGCTTGTGAGTAATGAACGATAAGAGTTAACAGATAGTAACTCTGTCTCCTACCGAGACAATCGAGCAGCCTGATCGTTGACGAGGACTATATCGGTACAAATCGCTGTAGTTAGAAACGACCGATGAGGGTTAGGGAAATATATGTTATATATCCACAAAATCTGTGTGGGAGTCGGTGGATAAACGTGAACTTCAGGTCCATTTGGGGCCTAGAAAAATGCAAACTGTGCAGGTGGAAAATAGACAGGTGCAAATTATCTGAAAATGGGGTAAGTCTGACAGACAACATGGGCTTGCGAGGGTAGAATCAAAGCGACAAATAATCCTTTGTTCACAGTAACAGCGTACCACCAAGGCGTATGCTGGCGCAAACAAACTGTGGACATCTATGCTATTTCTATTTTAGAAAATCATGTGAAGTCAAGAGATGGTACTAACTACGAATTTGTTGTGAATACACAGCGAACTGGATGTGTATGGCGGTAACATTAGAAAGTATTATGAAAAGTGGGGTTACCACAGGACTTGCTAGAAAAGCTCTAGTTTAGAAGAAAAATTTATTTGCAGCTGTCGCACAGGCATTCTGCGAGAGGTCTGATTAGGTAAGAAAATATTTACACTCATTAATATCTGACGGAATCAACATAACTCCATTTATCTTATCAAACTTCAGCGTGGCAAGAATTGCCAAGGTAAGTAGAAGCTATCGGGAATTATCAATTCAGTGAGAAGACTTTTATAGCATCAACCGACTAGACTGCAAGTGCACCGAAACTTGTTTAATAAATTTAGGACCGTACATTGTTAAGACTGCAAATATTCGTGCAATCAAATCTAAGTGAAATCCAGAACCGACTTTCTTAGTGAAAACATTCCAAGGCTACTGGTTCGATCGAGCTATCTCATTTCACTGTCAAATATTGCGAGCAAACATCCTGCGTTTGTCTTTTCAGTATGGTACTTCATTTTTACACGTGATGTTGGCTTCTAGAAGGCTGAGGGGATTAACCCAATTCTTAAACTAATATCTTGTTACTATTATTCACTAGCATAGTCCCCACAAGTTTGACAAAGTACCACAACTGTACACATAATGAGACGACTACCTGACTGATCACCATGGGTCTGATCAATATGCTAATAAACGTTCACAACCGACGTTTTACTTTCTTTGCTTTTACGTAAATCGATACCATTTTTGCCTGTCCAGGCATCACTTTTGAATTATGTTCATTTATGTTATGGTGATCCTAGGTACTAATCTGGTTTTGCTGTATGCATACAGGCTAGTCCAAATCAAACTGCATACACTATTTCGTTGAGGTAGATAATAGGACCCGAAAGATCGCACAGAAATGTTAGCATATCATCGAATTTGCATTTCCAGGAGTCCCAGACACCGATAAAATAAAGCTATTGTTGCAAACAGACGCATCTACTCCATCTGGGGCACGTTTTTTCAGCTTGTTCTGCAGTACACCAGCACTTGCTGACTTACCTTTGTTAAAACACACGTTGGTACAAATCCAAGCATAATTTTGGAACATGGTGTGGTTATTTCTTTTCTTCATTCCCTCCCCATTACAATCCACCTAATTTGTACTATCTTAAACATATGCAGCAAAAGCAGAGAATTCCCGTTGCCATTGAAAAACTATATTGAGACACGGGAAAATATTTTTCACTGGGTAACCCCATTAAACCGCAATATTCTGGGAACCAAGCTAAAATTACCCAGTTAGTCTCATAACTGATCCAGTCCACCCAGGGCCAATGGTACTTCAGTAATGTAGGAACAGACTCAACTTAGCCTTGAGGCACTTCACTAAAATAAACCAATCTTTCCGAGGGAACTCCTCGAAGATCGTTTTGCCGAGCTGAATCACTACTCATACCCAACTAAAAACTTAAAATAATCGTTATTAGCTATTGGTTTTGGTTATTGAATCATTTCTCTTCGACGTCCATCAAACGCTCATCTGGGATTTCAAGTGGCGGTCTTGAGGTAAAACTTCTATTAAACAATGCTCAGCTAATATTAATTATAGGTACATGAGATGCAATTAACTAATGACGTAAAAGCGAATCCATTGGAAAGTTGAAAGCGGTAAACTATGCATGATCAGTTTGTAAAAGTTTCTAAAAACAATGTTCGTTTGCCCAGTTAATTTTTTAAAACTTAATCAGGATCCCAGCTAAAATATTCACCTTCTCGATGTTTACCCAGTAGAAAATATTTGGGCTCAGAATATTACGGTCTGTATTTTAATTAGGCCAAACTTTCATGGAAGTTTGCCATCTGAATATAAATTATCTGTTACCCATCAACAAACGCCGAGGGAGTAAATGTCATCCAGGTTATTATGTGTTCTTATCTTCTAATCTAAATTGTTCGCAGATAGTGCGTCTGTTTACTTTGACGTGTGATACTTCATTGGCAGGGTATGAACATTGCACAATCGTTACGACAGTCTACAAATGGGGCATTGTACAACCTGCTTTTCTCTAGACAGTTCGTGGTACATTGAAATGCCAAGGTCATAGTTAATTATCAGTCACAATTAGATACGAACGCACGTCCACATTGACTGTCATAACAAAGCAAATTCCTACTCGACGTTGTACACTAACATCATTAGGGTTCGTTGACATTCTTGACTCCTTCAAAAAAGGAAGAGCACAATCGGTCAAGGCAGTAAGAGTTTTTTCTTTGGGGACCACGGTAACTGAAAACACGAAAATAATGTCATGACAGCATGAGGTAAAACAAATGGATGCTGTTGTTTCTTCTGTACTTTTCATCTTGTCAACGCTACAAAAAAGCATCGGAAAATTCGCTCATGTTGCTTGGAACAACAATGTTCAACCTATGCAAGATCATGGACTTTGTTCGCGCATATGTAATTCGGAAGAACATTACGTTAATGAGGGGGCAGAACGCACATCTAGTATAAAACTTATTTGTCGTCAAGAATTCTAAATAGTTGGAGTCTGTCCAGATGTTTATTCTATCGCTTTACTGATACCCACTTACACAAGCTAAATGTCATCGTTTGAAAGAACTGCTCAGTTCAACGGTGATGTTGCTTTTCAAACGCACCCTGATTAGCCATGTTGCTCTATAGTTCGTATGGCTTGAATGAGTGGTCAAACGCCCTCTGTTCATCTATTCTAAACAGCAAGGCTTGTGAATGTTTTATTTTCACTCGATAATGGCATTTGTTTAGAATGACGCAAGTGAAAGCACCTATAGCAACAAAGTTAACCTGAATCACATCTCTAGAGAGTTACTCTTTCGTATAACTGAGAGGTACAGCATACCACACCGTGTACTTATAACTGTACAATCATGATCTTTCCATGAACTTAATAGAATCCATTCTTTCGTCGTTCGTTTGATTGCACCAGAAGCGAAAGCGCGACGACCAAACTCGTTCTCGGTGTGTCATCGTCAGGCCCAACCCAACACAATAAATACGAAATTAGTCGTAAAATCAGGATAAATCTAATGTCATTCAGGGACTGAAAACATGGTTACTATGGTATTGTGTGAACTGTTGCAACGGCGGCAGACCATGGTAACTTGAGTAAAACGTTCTGTACTAATGGATATTCGAACAAATTCGTGGCTCACAAAATGTAACAAATGAAACCGAAAGACTGTGAATTATTTGTCAGGCTGCAGACCATACATGTGAACATGCCATAAAAGGATGATTGATTGTGCTTCATTGACAACAGTGCTTGATAGGCTTTGATGATAACGTTTTATGTTAAACAGGTACGAACGTCGTTCACTTTTAAGCCAGTTGTACGTTTTCATCTCAACGACTTAATCTCGGTAATGCTGCCTCATTTAGGTCGATCTTACGCGTCACATGTGTTCACATCAGAGGCGTGAAATTTCGTATCCTGGCTGCTGCGGAAGCTATAGGAATAAGTTCTGCGGATCACTAATTCCTGAACACTGAGGTATTTTATTCAAGTATGGGAGTTACTATGGGCAGCCATCGTCGAAACAGTTGACACGACACCACGATAACCTTGTCCTTAATCCCCGAATAACGTTAGATCCATACTGCATTAAGTTCCACGCATTCCTGAGTTTACAACAATTTTCATATTTATTGACACACCGAAAACCAGCTTGTTGACCACGTTTTTACTCTCGGTAAAATTTTGTAGTTTACTTGGACAACTGAAACAATTCAAAGGCAAAAATAGTGTGATTGCACTTCACGTCATCTCAATGCCCCATTTACAATTTTATTAATAACTGTGCACATCCCTCATAATCTGTTTTGTGCACTTTTGTTTTTTTCCTGGCTGTTTCTTGAAAACCCTCAGATGCCGAAGTAGATTTGTAGTTTCTGGTCGAATCTGGCATGCGACTGAAGTTTTTTTAAAACTTGCTGCCATTTTGTCAATAGATTGCGGTGAATAACAGTTCACTGCCACATCCTTGTCGAGGTTTATCCAAATCAGAAACGGCTTGCACAAACAGGATTTTTTAGGCTCACATCTATTTCCTAGCTATGCACTTCGCAATTCTTAGACTCGTTATCCGAGTACTTACTCAACAATGGAAAATATAACAATGTGTGTTTTTACTCCGTTTGTACGTTGCAGAGCTAAAGTCTATTGTTGCCTTTTATTTGCAAACAGTGTTACAAATAATCTTTACTGTTTTTGTTGCTGCACCTCTGATGGTCTTCATTGGTGAAGTTACAATACGATTGTTTATTTTCTAATCAATATGGGTCAGCTAATATTTAATAAATGTAACAGCACTTAGACTTTGTCCTCCGGCCATCAACAGGTTTACTTACTGTGAGGTGTCAGAGATTGCGTCACCAATACTTTCAGTTTTCAAATATATCCAAAACGACATACCTTATATTTAACTCCTTGGAACTAAGCATATAATGAGGTACGTAAAGGGAACTTGAAGTGGTACACTGTAAGTCTGCTGTAATGGTGTTTTTGCACCGGCATAATTTGGATTCTGTCAACATGATGAGCTAATCGGAACTGAGCTTTTCCTGCACAACTTCACTGCTTTCTGTCTGTCTTTGTCACTGGTCACCTTATAATAGTTGCCAGTCTCCGGTATTCAGTAGTTACGTTTATATCAATCATTAATAAGGTAATTTTTTGTCCATCCCTGAAACTATTGGCTTAATAACTCTGCTCTAACATTAATTGATGTTGTTCTAGCCCACTGTTCTACTGATGGATCCTCATGTAATTCGTATTCTGTGGAACAAAATAAAAACGATCAGCTCCTGTCAGTACTTCAGTAGGTAACGGAAGCGGTGATGTGAAAATTTATCACGAGTTCTAGACTGAATTAAATCGATATGAAAATCATATTATATTACATGTCTGGTTACAGTATGATTATACTCTTTTAATGATGATCCAAAAAAGTTTGAATGCAACTGAAAAGAGAACAAACTCTGAAAGTAAGTTCAACCGAACTGCTATGGAAGTGGTGTGCTCTTTGATTTGAGTTGTATTGATTGACGGTTCCAGCGAAAGGATTGACTGTACTAAATGAAATGTTTACGTCGGGACAAAAATCGCTGATGGTTGGTTGATTGAAAAATCGAATGTGTTTTTACCAGGAAAAGTTCATTCAAAAAGTACTAACTTACATACTATGAATTAGTAATTTATGCAAGTTAGTTCTGTAAAATGTCCTGAGTTTTAGTAAGGCATCTGCTGAAACATGCCAGTTTTATTGTATCTTTTTACAGTCGGTAGCCTGATTCCCGTCCGCCGACTTGTGAAATAATCATCTATGCTATTAGCTTGATGAGTGTTGATTACTTGTCAAACGTACTCAAGAGGTCAGTCAGTTAACATTATTTGTATAAAAGTATTTTTTGACAGGTCATGTCTCTTTAACTCTGGAGGAGGGTACATGCATGTATGCAAGCTGGCAAAATCCACATTGAACTCACTTAGGTAATTTTTAATCATAAGGCAGCGAACGAAGAACCAAATATTGAACATAAGTGAAACACCGGTGAAGGCCAAGATGAGGTAAAGCAGATCCATGGGCACTTTCGTTACTAAAAAATAAGGGAGAAAATGTCTTTTCCGTCATACATTCCATTCGTTCATCGTGTAGGAATTAAGCCAGATAAACTGAGGCAAAAAAATCATTAATCAAACCAAATGTTCTCTTTTGTTGATGACTAATGACGGTAAAACCTCGAATTGTCTTGTCATTAGCTACTCGCGTAGAACCATACTCCAACTTTGTTTCACAAATTTCCAAGCCAATAAAAAAGTTCGGATATCCTCTTTTTCCTGTATTCTGCACAATCACTGATGATACTGTTCCACCACTTTCTTCGTTGAATTTCATTAGAAATGGGGATTCGATTTCCGAATTTCTATACGCTCCCATGATACCTATTGTTCGTTACAAAAAAAGGGACATTTGTCCGGTGTCTGGGGATGTCCATCTCGACTATTATTGACGATAAAAAATAGAAACGTGACATATGCATGGCTTTAACAGATTGAAAACGTCGATTCAGTTACCCACGTATATGTCCTCTGAATGTGGGAATTTCATTGGCATGTAAGGAATCTATGCAATTGGCAATATAGAACACTTATATCCCTTCAATAATTTGAACAAAACAGTTAGAAGACGAACGCTGGTAGATGCTAGCATTTCGTATTGGCTCGTCAGTACCAAATAACCAATAACACGGGAACCTTTCAATTTAACGTCTACAGTAGGTTTTGTTTTCAAATCAGTGACTATTAGTAACATGTTTTATGTTATCCAT
>JTDE01001501.1:108151-121725 GCA_014338405.1 Paragonimus skrjabini miyazakii | reverse complement strand
CATACCCCCCGAAGTACTGTAGACGTTAAATTGAAAGGTTCCCGTGTTATTGGTTATTTGGTACTGACGAGCCAATACGAAATGCTAGCATCTACCAGCGTTCGTCTTCTAACTGTTTTGTTCAAAATATAGAACACGTCAAATGCAAAACCTAACTTACTTGACTAAATGTATAATGTATCCACGATGGTTTTAATGATACAGTTAAACTACGACAGGAAAACATGTACAGTACAATACACTTCTTGGTGCATCCTTTGTGACAAGTTAACAAAGCCTTGCCAGTAGAACTTTCAAAACAGTCACGCCTTTGACAGTTTAACAGCAATTGAGGAACATGAAATGTAATGATTTGGACCTGGCGCTAACTATTTATATCAGCACAACTGAAGCAAACACTCGCAGTATACTGAAGATGCTGATTAGTTGAAAGCATATACAACCAATTATGTAAATAGCATTTCAACTTGATCAGGTAACCACTACCATTCTGAAGCAACGGCGACATATATATAAATGGTAGGTGAATGAAACCGAGGCCTTGGTTTGCAACAAAAATGCTATGTTGATGTTGCATACTTGGTTTTGTATGAAGAATTTCTATACAACCGCTCTTTGTTTGCATACCAAAGTAAGACGGGAAATTTAAAGAACTAGGTAAGTTAATCCAAGTTGACATTGGACATTTGCTAAAAGTGGGCAATCAACATCATGTTATACAAAAATAGTTATTGTCCATAGTGTAACTATAAGCCGATCAGAGGTGATCACTTACATATCAGTTTAATCTGATCGTCAACATCACGTTATGTCATGTTTATTTCATGCTACATCAATATATGCTAGTGTTCGTATTGCACACACTCGCTAAGATACACATGCTGGTAATTATCCAAGCTAGAAAACATACACTTTCATTCAGTAAAACTCATCCATCAAAAATGAACTGTTTTTGCTTTGATAACAATATCAATCAGCTGAGTCAATTGGATCTCGTAAACCTAATACAAAATATCAAGTCTAGTTTAGTAGCAGTTGATAATTTCAATCAAATTTTCAGATACCACTTTATGATAACCAGGAACGAACGTTTAGCATTTCTTACCTCGAAGCTTCTAATGGACCCAAACCCCATATGTTTTACTAAAGCAGGTACTATAGTGTGGGGTACACATATGTACCAGACAACTATGCAAATATACGCTCGACGTTTTATGTTTATATTTCATTTCAGGTTTGCCCATAAGATTAATTGTTTGTCAGTTCAACACCAACATTTTTGTTTAATTTTGTCAAACCAGCTAATAGAGGACTGTCTGAGGTATACCACGCCAACATAGATCTTTCATCTAATTGAAAGAATGATTGATTTCGATTGTATTAACGACAAAATGTTGTTGTTTAACGAGATTCAAATAGCACAGACAATGCTGGAAGCTGTTTCACGTCTGGATACATATTTTTCAGAAAGTACGTTTCAATCTAAAAACGTAATGTGCCCCTGTAAGGCTGCCGAGTGTTGAAGTTATTGAGGTTGCCGACCTGGTCATATACCTAGGAAATTGTATCGGCGATAGTGAAAATGTTTGAATGAGACTGAGGTTTGCATTCCTAATACTGAAACATTGTTTACAAATCTAAGACATATCTAGTGACGAAAGACATATTTCCGAAATTTGTGAATTGCTTGTGTACGGCGATTGTGTGGTCTGTATACGTTTATGGCTACGGAATTTGGTTGCTAAAGCTAGGAGCTGTGAACCATCTCCAGGAATATGGTCATTGCTTGGTGCTTTTGACTGCACGCTTTGAGAAGAATCAACGGGTAAGCAAATAAAAAAATCAGAAAGCTGACATTTATCAGTGATTAATCATGCGTATTGAGCTGAGCAGTTTAGCCTTACGTCTGAACCCCTACCGTCAACCGCTGTTATGCGATCAAAACAGAGAGGGTACATGAAATTGACCCTCTCGTACCTTGTGTAAGCCTCGGTCTATAAACATGCACATTTGCCTTGAGCACAACTACGAATTCACTTCAATCAATCCCAGTGAAATTAAATATATTATTATGATGTTTATTTATGCGTTCGTCGAAACATGGGCAGCATAAATGACCAGCAAAAAGTAGCGTTCTTGCTTGTTGCAGTTCATAATACATAAGATACCTGAATCTCTAAGTGAAAAGGTCCGAATAAACCAAAGTGCTTCAATGGGTTCTTTCCAGAGACTTGTCTTATTGGTCCGCGCTTTATTCAGAAAACTTAGTGAACAGGAATTGACGTTGACAATCGACGATTAACTGTTTTGCAATGTTTATTATATACCTACAGAAGTTATAAAAGATGCTCTATTAGTGTAGACCCAACACACATCTAAAGCCTCGCATCTCAGTTTCAAGCATTTACGGTTGATAGCGCTTCCGAATTTATGAACAAAAACTGTATGTAGCGAACGACATCAGGTTTAAATCAAAGTATTTCGTATGCAGTGTAACCGATATCAGAATATTTCCAGTGCATATGAGGTAGAGTGGTTTCATAAAACCTCTATATAGACAAAGTTTTGAAGTTCGCGAAGAATACGTAAATTCATGAAAGTATTCAACTAGGATTTTTCACATCGTTGAAGATATACTAGTATTAATAGGTAAAGCACTTGCTAGCAAAATAATATTATAGGATGAATCCGCAATATAACACTGACGGAATTAGGAAGCATTAGTTGTTCGAAAATCTCTATTGCTTACTGACATCAAAACACTAGGTTAAGCGCTACTAATTATGTAATATAATTAACCAACAAAACTCCACGGACAGATTATCTCTCAATATGACGGTTAACTGAACACTCTGAAGGGAATATTTGTTGGTTGGTAATCCTTTGTAACTGTTTGCAGTCGGATCTGATTAAACAACTTTCGAGAGTGCCACGTCTTGCGCAGTATCTAGTTTCCTATAGTTTGCAACCATGACCTTTCCACATTCTTGGCTGGCGTTGTCTGTATTTTCTGAATACATCCAATCGGAAATTCGTTGAGATGCACTTTCCACGTAACGGGATTTAAAACACTCCAGCCAACAGTTTTTACCAGTTGTATTTAGTAACAAAGTACTAACCGTGACATTTTCTTACAAACAACATCCAGATGGACCAGTTGAACGAAGGAAATAATATTCATTCTTTTCGCTGTTTTGTATTTCATTGGCGTTTAGAAAACCGTTCCGTTCATCACTAACAAGGAATTTGAATTGACACATTGAGAGGTGGATGAAGCACATTTAAGCAATGCTGACTTACTTATGACTGTAACATGACTACTTCAATCTGGGCTTGGTTATACTGCACTCCTTAGATAGTTTTCACTGTCAATTTTGCGGCAATTTCATCGGATTACTCGGGTTTTCAGTATTATGTTAGCTTCTGTCGAGTTTATAAGATTGTGTGGTAAGCCTACAAAGAACCTACAAAAGATAACACCTTGCAAAAAGATATTTGTAAGCTTGAATTGAGACTGGTGAAATCAGATATGCGTATTCAGAAGAAACGGTAGCAAGTCATCACAACTGTAAGAGAGCTTAAAAGCAAATATTTTGGGAGAAGACCAGAAATCAAATCAGGTATGGCGGGGGAACTCTAAGCGTGAGCTCTGTTGGATAACATCTACGAGAGCAACAGTAAATGCCACGTTCATCTATCGCAACTACAGTATAGTATACCTCTCCGGGTTCAATTTGTACTACTACAACGGAAGCTGTCTGTGGTAACTCATTATGTAGAATAATTGAATCGAAATAGAACAATATAACCCGTTCAAACCGATGGCCTTGAACCATCTGACTCAACTGTTCTTCATTTGTACAGTTTGCCAATGTTTCGCGATGAAAGTTTCGCATCAAGTCTGTTGCAGACTGTGTATACACAAAGGTTATCCAAAGCATATGTACCCGTCCGTCAGCAGGTCTGTACTCTCAATCCGTATGAGAGTTTCCACCTTTTTAATTTTGTGAAGGTTGAGGAGTATCAATTTGTACCCAGATGTCTCGTCATTCGAGATTAGCCCAAGATAAAAACATTCACTCATTGTATGCTATATTATTATTCAGGTGATGAATAACTAGCTAAGCGTTGAAAATTCCATTCAAATTCAGCAGGAAGATGGTAGGGTGCGACGGGATCAACTCTGTGGCCGTTCTTGAGGTTATCTCTATAAAGAAACTAAAAATGATCAGCCACATAGAGTAACTGATGAAACAATGGTCTACATCAAATGCGTTGTAAACAGTACTTTCAACACACAAGAAACCACTGATGAAGTTTGTTAATCACAGAGGTATAATGGTATCACTTATTTTCAACTATCTATTCCAAAAGCATACACAAACCTATGGCTAGCACAAGATGCAGTCATTTAAATAGACCTAGATTTTCTTATCTAAAACTATGTAAATTGGTCACAAACTTGGAATAATCACTATCAAGAGTATCGTGACTTCATAGCAGTTGAAGAGAAGCAACATCGTCTCCGTTGCTCATTGGGCTTGACGAAGATTTTGCCTAATAATCACCATGGAACAAGAGTTATCTAACTGTATACGCATATATAAATTATGTTTATCCTGCTTTTCCTTTTGTCGGTTTTCCAAATTATTGAAATATGTAAATTAATGCTTAAGACCATTTTGAATAAACTATGGGTACTTCAATAAATTTGTTTAGCTCAAAAGTAGGCAAATCTCTTTGCCACCAGTAATATATTATTTATTATATTTTGTAAGCAAAATGTGAACCTGAAGTACAATTCCTATCAAATGCGGTTACGATTAGTCTAAATTTCAGTGGACATTTTTTGAATATTCTAACCTCATCTTTTCGTTTGGTTTGCATATCTCTATGGGTGAAGTTGAGAAACATTGCTTCAAAAGATGAACTAAAATAAAACACAAACCATATTTCAAGGAACAGAGGAATATCTTCCCAACACACTATACCGCATATATGTGATTAAAAAAGTATCACTATTTATCCAAAGACGATGCAGTGAATGAGTTAGTTGATTCGCGTGTATTCCATTTCATCTAAGGTATATTCTTAACGGTTAATTTGTGGAGTTGGGCTAAGGAGAATATCATGATGAGCGTATATCTGAAAGATGAAATTTACTAACGTAAGCAGCAAACACGACTACATCAATTTGACTATAGTTTTGTATTGGTTGCGCGACTCAGTGCTTTTCTAGACGAACCAAGTCCAGCCAGTGCATTAAATAAAACTGTCGTCAACGAGTTAAGGGCAAATGTGCTGGCCTTCAATGACTCATTCAATGTGGAAAGTAACTGCTGCTCCTTTCACAAGATCCTGTCAAGTTATAATCAATATCTGGGTCGACAACACTAAGTAATATAGTCAGTTTAAACCCTTCTGCAATTACTGGAATTGTTCGTGATCTGTTAGATCGACCCCACGGCGCCCAGAATCCTGTCTTTACCATAAAATGTAAACATAAACTAGATTACTCGTGACTAATCCTATATGGAAACCCAAGATTTTGCTTTGATACCTACGGTTAACAATAATACGAAAATCGCTTTCTGTATTTTGTAAAAACATATTTCATATGGTTTGTTATTATGCAAATGCTGGTTGCAGAAAAGCTCTGGAGTGCTGAATAAATCCAACATGTTAAAACTTCAAAAGAGGCCGACGAGAAAAATACAGATGAGTTCAAATGCCTTCATCAGAACAGGTCGCATCTGTGATGCGCGTAAGTATATATATATATATATATATATAAACAAGGACAAACCCATTTGGTGAGAAATAACCCATACTCACCTAGTTATTTGATCGAATATGAACACCGTGTAGTTTTTATTAAACACTTGGAAATATAAAAACTACTCAATATGGAGACATTTCATCAAGATGCCAGTAGGGCAAAAACGGTCTAGTGAACGTGATTATTGAGCAGTTGACGCAAACGGCTTCACCTTTCTAAATCACATCGGAGCGTTGGCACCAGTATAACCATAGTGTCATTACTGGGGATAACGTCGGCCTTTTTGGCAATACAGGTTGAACTGAAATTTTTACTGAGAACAGCTCGAAACATACTACCAATTTTTGGACCACGCTAAACAAGGCCTATGCAGTATATCAGAGCAACTTATAGCCAATTAGTAATTATACATATTTGTAACGGTTCGCCATTGACGAAAGAGTTTCTTCAAACTAGGTGAACCCGCTGCAGGATTCGGATGCTTAAAATAACTCTCACTGGCATGAATACTTTAGTCAGAAGGTAAAATTCATAGTTACTAAACACAGAGATAGTGGCCAAAATGGCACGTGAGTCATCGACTGATACTCAACCATCGGTGTTTTTGTAAATCAACCCGAGTTTTCGGCAACGACGTTGCGCACCTTTTAGCATTGGTGTGGAAATACGAACTGTTGCCTGCATATTCTGTCGTTGTTTTGCCTTAGACTATCTAGGTCACACTGGATTAAGTGCGTTTCTGGTGAAGCAAGTTTGCTTAAAGCGCTGAGATGTTCGAAATTATGTGATTCTAAATTAATTTTGTGCTACTGATAACGTGTGGGTAGTTGAAAACATGTTGTTTATTTTAACAGGGTCAATTGTTTTTGTATTGTGTATGCTGGAGGAACGTTTCGTTCGTTGTTGTCAGTTATATACAAGAAATGTTAACCGAGTGGATAGAATGGGTGGCCCCAAGCAGGTGAAATAAAATAGTATTTGTAGTAATCATAATTCTGTTCTAGAGGTACGCTTAACATTTTTATCTCAATTCACTAGGAAACGAGAAATGCGAAGATAGGCGACAACACGTTCGAAAAACTCAATTTAGTCAGGTATATTTTTATTCAGAATGCTTGCTTCATATCTTTTGTCGAGAATCCTTCAAAACCAATCGACAGCTAACCAAATGTCACAATAGAATCTAGTGAGACGGGTTACCTACCGTTACTGTTCAAAGGTGGTGAGATCGCACTGTTGAATGGACGTAAAATGAAGCCAACATTAAACCTCACAAATACGCCAGCTAAGCTTATTGCGCTGCACTCAATAGCTCACCTGCCTCAAATTTTAAGGGATGAGAAAGTGCAGGTACTTGCCAAAGCAAACTTTGTTTATGAATTTACATATACATGTGGATTGCATTACACCGGTCTTAGAGTGAGAACACTAGACACAAATTTTTAAATACATCCTAAAATGGCCTCTGAATACAAAAATAGGGACAGCCAAAAGTACTGTACCAAAACACTTGCTCAAACCTGACCAAGCAGTAAATTCCTCGAAGACTTTTCTTGTTGTTAGTCAGACTAAAAACAAACGAACGTTAGTTTGTTCTAGGGCACTAGCCGTACACTTTACGAAACCATCTAGATGTGCCAAGATGTAGCCGGTACTGAACTGAGAACCGTCTTAGTTATCTAGTGTATCGAGGCCGGCCATTGATTACATATTTATTTTGATTACCTCATCTCTTCATTATAGAGTGCTTTTCTGAATAAGTTCATATTATCCTTCCTCTCAGTTTGCTCCTGTGAATCCAATATGAATTGACTGACTGCAGCGGTTCATCTCTCTTACTGATCAATAATATTTGAATCATTTACTCATGTAACATCATTCCTCCACTGTATTTCATTGTCTATCGTGTTTTTAATAGTTTGAGAAGAAAATTCGAATATTAGGACATGCCAATTATGTTATGATTTCTAGCTAGACAAACCCTATCGTGTTGCCTGTAAGCACCCATTAATTGTGTACATTTTTTGAACACTGCGTATATATAACCAACGGTAACGAACTCGATGTCGTTTGAACATATATCGTACATAACAATTTCAGTCCTATCCAAATTTTCAGTTGGACAAAGTCATTGTGAATATTATCAAGTTCTTCCTCGGAAGTTTGACGTTGAGAAGAACCGTACATTGCCCATACAACATATTTGCTAGTGAGATATTGGTCTATAAAACAGATACTACGGATAACGACCTTGATTTTGGTAAGAGACACATTACTATTATATCACTGTTACCAGTAAGCTCTGCCACAGTTACTGTGCATCAAATTAACTGTGAATGCATGACAAATTTAAACATAGTTCAAGCCTCATTAGGTTGTTTTTTTAGATTGCCGCAACAGAACTATCTGTCAGTGACTTGAGACTGACTTTGGTAACATTTTAAAGATTTGCACAATTCTAACACATGGTGAACGATTCTCCCTTCTTAACTGTTTCGCCAGTATGTTGCAATCTACTTGAGACAATTCGCTTGATTTCAGTTTACTTTTAATTTTTACCCACTCAGCTTTATATCATGCTCTAATTCGAACAACTCTGTCGGTAACATTCATTTTTAATTACATGCCATCATACAATTTACTTCTTTTCAGCTCACAACTTACTGAAAGTTATATAAACAAGTTGTCAGTAGACTTAAGTGGAAAGCAAATACAGTCGAACAAACTTTCACTCTGACATTCAATTCGACTCTCACTAAATGAGAAAAAATGTCAGGATTTGAAGGCAACTGACTTCAAACTGGCTGCCTTTTTAAAGTATTTACTACGTATTTATTGTTCTTTGAACTCATATATTGGGGACTGAAAGTGCTTACGTTCGTAGTAGACAGTGATTATTAACTGGGACTTGCGGGTGCTGGGAATTCAACAACCTTTACAATTGTTTATAGGTTTCACATTCCTGTGGGTATTTCAGCTAGCATGTAGGTTTTCCACTTGAATACTTTAATGCTCTTATTTTACTGTATACGCAAAACTTTCGCTTCGATTTTGAGGGACTAGTCCGTTAGACCCAATATTAGCTGACATCTTCTTAGTAAAGGATTGAATGACAATTCCCGGATTGTACAGGTAAACCGTTAATGTACGAACGATTAATTGATGGTATTTCAGTTTTTGTTAGTGTTCCTGATTGTGTTTTGTTTTTCAACCTCTCAACTTATTTTTACCTCACATACGTGAATCAAACAACAGTGGCTTTGTGAGATTTAGTTATTAATAGACGTGCGGGCAGCACGTTACCGTTCACCAAAAGCAGCACAAGATTGTTAATATATCCAGAGTTCCAATTTCGCTTCTGTTGTACATAAACAGGGTTTGGCTAAAACAGTGTTTCATAGAACCAGGTACATTCGTATCGCTGACGAACTGCAGAGAGGACAGAAGATGATAAGATAAACTTTACTAGCCATTTGATACCCTCGGAAATTCACCGAGGTACGCAATGCGGAAAGTAAGAGTATTCAACTCATACTTATAACTCAAAAAAGAGCTTTTTCTCACTTATGAAATTCGAAGACGACCACCTAACCATTGACATAAAGCAAAAACTGAAGTCTTTTCTGGTTCAGAAGTAAACGGCTGCGCAGTTACGCTTAATTCAAACTACTGTGAGACCAGTTGACCATAGTCTAGAAGGAGGTTCGTCAAATCATTCCGTTTCCCATGTTGTGCACCAGTCCACTTAGAGTAAGAATGAGGTTTTGTTAAGCCGAATCGCCGAACACATCCCGAAATGGTTGGAACAAATGAAGACACACCAGCATCAATTCAACGGACTGAAATATGACTACGTCATGGCAACACGTCGCCAGGTTGACCCATTACACTCATTCTAGATACTGTTGCGCAGCCAAACTCCAAATTTGCTGGCTTTCTGTGGATCGATGTTCACTCGAATTTACCAGTTGATTTTATGTACACAAAAATGGTTGACGTCTAGTCATATTTTCTTGATGTAACTATTTTGACGACTGAGCCTTTGGTCTCATCTTAGACACGACCAGTTATCACGCGCGAATGCTCGGTCACATCAGCGTGCGGTTGAGGCCACCCGAAGTTAAGAGAACAATCAGACAAACCGTATCATCCTTGAAAGGGATCGAATGACATAGTGGTCTTAAGTAGTAGAAACTGTGAGCAAGATTAGCCTGAAATAAAAGCCAAAAAATCATAAACACTAATTCAGGCATTCATTTTACGAACCTGGATACTATGATGATGATTTGAAGTTTCGGAATTTACTTCTAATCAATGATTTTGTGCATAAACGTCATTCGGAGGTGTATAGTCGTGATTGATCACTCCCCATTCATGGATCGCCAAAATTTCCGGCTCAACCATAAATCTTGCTGTCGATAGTATAGCGTTTCTGCTCGGGAAATGTGTGAATTTCTGTACGGTTAAGTTTGTTTAACCTGAGCGGTTTGCTGCCAACTTTCAGTCTCATATGTTCTGTTGGATTGTTTACTTAGTGATTGCACTGCATTCTCTTGTAGTTCAACATGTTTCTGTGCTCTAGATTCGTTTATTCTTTGTAGTGCCGTTGATTTATTTCTGTGGGTGTCCGAATAATTGTATTTCTGTCTTTTTAACCAGTATACTCTAGGTGGTTGAGCGGGCTGCAAACTGTTGGGCATATTTACTGCTTTTGCTAATCTGGTGTGAGTGCATGAAGTAAGCTGTACTTCGTTGTTTTTCCACCAGGCATTGCATATGTATGGCGCGGCAGAAGTGTTTCCAATAAGTTCGGTGAATGAGCGACTGCATTCCCGATTTTCACCTGAATTTAAGTTGAAGGAGGACGTCCTGAAGACGTTTGCCTTGCCTTGTTTTACAAAAACTACAAATATTTGTAAGGTCATATTGAGAACCATTCACCAAGCAGCGGTCTATTGATAAACAGACATTCATGCTGTATTGGTTAGACTGAACCATATCTCATTTTAAGCATGAAATCTGTTGAACTGTGGGAACGGTAGACGGATTCTGTTCAATTCGCCTAGGTGAGAGCGAATAAGTTCCATACAAACAGCACTAATTATCCACGTAAACGCTATGTTTACTGGATCAATGGTCCAAATGATAAGTACTTCAACTCGTAACAAGCGCACCTAATAGATCGACCTCATTTTGAGCCAACTTTACCGGATGAGTGTAAAAAGTTGAAACAAAGCGAACGTCATTCGTTTGAAAGTAAGCAACAGACGACAATAAAAATATCAAGCAGTCTATGTTTCAATACTTTTTAAGAGTATAACTGACCGTTAAAGGGATATATTCCTATGTAAGAATGATCTGATGGTTGACATTTCTAACGATTGTGTGAAACTGGAATCTTCCTATATAAATCCTGTGATTTAATAGTCAATTACTTGTTTTCATGAGATGTTCTGGCGTTATAGCGAAAAACGATAAGCACAAACCTTCTTCATGTGTGAAATACTTGAATTTTTCTACACACTCGCGAACGTCAAATAGTTTACGAACCTGCCCTTAACAAACAATTAATCGCAGTTTTGTACAGTGAATAGTTTTGAACAATTACAGTCAATTTATGCGTATTCACACCTGTATTCATGTGTTTTTCACTATCAACAATTCCCTATGGCGAGTTGATTGGTCTGGCATCTTATTCCATTCCGCATTAAGAACCGTATTTAAAAACTGGCCATGGAATCACCATAATCGATAAAAACAGCAGTGACATCCTAAGATCACATCTTATTGGACTATAGGTGACGTAACAGTTAACATAAAAACGTTCCTGTTTGTTGATCTATTGGGTACGCTACATGATGCGCTCAAAGCACGTGGTTGTGTTCTACTACTCAAGTAGATCCAAGTGACCAATCTCACTTGAGCAGTGGTTCTCTATCAGATGTGATTTGCTTTATAAGATCAAGTAGATAATTGATTCAATCATTCCCCAATTTAAAGCCTTTTTCGTTAGGTGACCGTATTATGTCACTTGTTCAACTTGTCAGTTAAAAACACACGACTGGAATATGTTTGGGTAGTCTATTAGACGACAGGACTATCCCTCTTATAATTGGTCATTTCGGTCTATTCTTAATATTCAAACTTATGTTATATCACAGAGTTATTATATAAGTGAATTTTGTTCAACCCATGCATTTACCAAACAAGCAACCGGGCATTTGAGACAGTGAGTATTCTGGAGAACTTCACCACTTCCGCTTGTGAGACTGATCAGCATGCATCAATGAACTTTTGAGCGAGTGTTAGTTAAAACGTTCATCGTTACGTAACTACTACTCAACTACGGTCGACGTCTTTCAACAAGCCAACATTTTCGACTCAGCAGACGAAAAAAGAAATTGTAATCAATATGTGCCTAGAGTTATTTTCGCAGTTGACAAAGTTAAACAAATAACGTTGGATGAACATGGTGTATCTACGGATGAAATTATTGGATGACAAGCTCGAAAGAATAACAGTACCTAGGTGGACGTATTCTCGAACGACACCGTCAATAATTTCAGACTGGTAAGTTCAGCGTAACTGGACCTCCGCTGAATGATCTCGTGGAACAGATCTTCAGCTCAACTGCCTGGTTTCCTCAACATTAAACTTGGAAGCGTTCACTCCTAAAAATTCGCTCGATTTGATCCAGCCGATGCTCAGAATTGTCACATACGAGTTTGTCCAAGTTATTCAAAAATAGTCTGTATATCTCGTTATACAGTCGAGAGTGAGGAGACTGGAATTTTATTATGCCCTGTTATTTAACATGTAAACATGTCAAACGGGACCTCCCTGATCAGATCGAAATTAATGATTTGCTTGAAAAAGACGAACATCTCAGGAACTAATTACATTTTGTTAATTATAATCAGTAACCATGGATTCACCTTGAGTCACACAAAACATAATCTTTGAAATGGAGACATTATATGATAACAAGTGGACTTTGATTATTGATTACCAAATTGATTCGTGTGATGCTCAACTTAAACGGGTTGTTGTGGTTACATTATTGATCTTCGATGTAAATCATGACTTGTCAGAATCAATGAAGTTAAAAAAAGTGCTGAAATTGTAAGTCTGAATTCGTTTACATCACATTAACAAGCGTAGCAATCCAAATTATACCTGAGGATTATGTAGGATATCTGTCGAAATTCACCCTCCGCAGTTGCAAGCACTTAAAACATAGGCCGTATGAGAGATAGAAAAATTAAATTATCGGGATATATAGAATAGATGAAAAACTTCTTCAAGTAAATTTGGCATTTAGTTATGAAAGAGACAAAATTGGCACTGAATAAAGTTATCCGGACAAGAAGTTGGTAAACTGAATTCCCATACGACATAATGCTTCTTTGAAGGAACTAGTTGGAGAACATTTGAAGATTTACCAATCGGAAACTAGTAATTTCAAACCAACAGAAGCTCGAATTCACCGACCGTTATGCACTGAAATGCGAATGGTCAAACAAAACGGTGATAAAAGGAATCGCTTTCGTAGCCAGACCTAGTTAGACCTAGTTACTTCAAACTAATATTGTGAGCTAAGAATGCGGATGATGCAAGGACTGGTTATCCGGAAAATCAGCACATGAAACATAAGCTCTAACACACTGGCAAACAACACACACATTTCCATATAACATTGAACCATATTGATCACAGCTGCCAATGTTGAGTTCATGTATGGAACAAGACTATTTTATGCCAAAGTGTATTCCACTGTTTCTCTTTGCATTTCTGT
>JTDE01001501.1:90589-106673 GCA_014338405.1 Paragonimus skrjabini miyazakii | reverse complement strand
GGTTCATTTTTTCCAGCTACGCGGTGAATTGTGTAGTCGTACTTCTGTCGTCGTAACGTTCGGCGAGATGGCCTTCATCCAGGGTTCTTCTCCGAATTAATCCGCCCAACGGTTTGTGGTTAGTCTTAAAACGGAAACGTCAGTCATGCAAGTGTGACGTCCGTTTTCATAAGACCCACACTATCGCCAAACATTCCTTCTCTATAGTTGAATAGATTCACTCAGCAGGAGATAGTTCCCCAATGGCATATTCATCAACACCGCCGCTTTGCTTTGGCACACCTCCGAGTCCAACACCATTCGCATCGGTCGCGATAACGAAGTTCTGTTTATTTACTGGTAGTTTCATGGCCAGTTCTCTATTTTTATCAATTGTTGGATCTCAACAAACGCCTGATAGTCTCTTTCATACCAGTGAACCCGGCAATTCCTCTTAGGAGTTCTGTATAATGGGTTTGTGAAGCCATTGACGCTTTTGATGAAGCAGTTAGAAAACCCAACGCGACCAAAGACTGTCACAATGTTCTCTTCAATGTTGGCACCGGAAAAGCCTCGATCGTCGTCACTCTCTCGGGCAATGGTTAGACTTCGCCCTGACCGACCTTGTGGCCGAGTAGGCCGGCTTGTTCAATCTTCTGCAACACGACTTGAACACGCATCGTATGTTCTGCTTCACTGGTACAGTATATGACTATATCGTCACCACCGACAACAGTTTCTCGCAATTCGTACAGCATTTTGAGCATCAGTCGTCTGACCGTAGAAAGGGCACCCGATAGTACAAACAACATTCGTTTGAAGTGATACTATTTTGCTCCCACCATAAAAGCTATGTTATATCGGTCTGATTACTTGGTTGAAAGATGCCGGTATCCAGACCACAACTCCAACACTGTGCATACGCTTGCGTTTATTACTTCATTGGATAATCTTCAAATGTTTAACTGAGCTTTCTTACCAAGGAGACGAAGAAACTAAATGGGCTATCTGCCTCATCAATGAATTCTTCTTTCAACATGTCTTTCATTTTTCGTTCAATTTGCGACTGCAGGTGTATTGGAATTCTTCTGGAACCGTATAGTCACAGTCGGTTTGGATCAATGGGAATTTCGTGTACAGTCTAGTTACAATAGCCGTACAAATCCTGATCCGTAGTGAACAATTCTTGTAATCTGCGTATCACTTCATTCAGCAACCGGCCGTCACACGCTGATATTGACTTAGGTGCATGTACTTCAATTTGTACAAGCTGTGGTTCACAGTTTCCCATTAATTGAACCAGCATCCTTCTTTGTCAGTTTATCTTGTTTCAATTCAGTCCTAGCTCCAGCGTGATCAAGAAAATCCGCTCTTCCTATGGTTTGACGTACGCCAGGGGGAAATGATGGAAAACTGTTTGGCTGCGCGATCACTGATTCGGACATTATATTCTGCCAGGCTATTCCCTTTACCAGTAAATCTACTGACTGTTCAAACGTCCGGCACACACGGCTGATCTAACTTCCCTGGTCTTGGCCGAATCAATGGATTTGCTACCCCGGCGATAATCAAACAGCACTCCGAACAACCATCGATTTCTACCCTAACCCAAACTGCCGCCTCAACGATCGTACATATCACCAAATTTAACTTCACAAACAATCAGGAAAACGTTAATTTAGGTACGTTTTTTTTCTGCGCAGGAAGTGAAACTTTGCCGGTGTCCACGTCTTAAATGTGTGCAGTACACGTCACTACGATTTTCCTCCTCCTTCTACACGTTCTACGCCACCATTTTCTCAGTCGACTTTTCACCGCACTTCGAACTTCGTTTGGTTCACTTGGTTTACTTGGTTTACTTGCCTTCAACTCGCTGGCTGCCAGATGGTTTTATATCAGCAACTGTCGAGCCGCATCGGCCAACTTTTCCAACATAAATGGTGGCGCGATGAGAGCCATTCGAAGCTGACCTCTGACTGCTGGCGGCATTCCATCCACGAGCTGATCTATCAACATGCATTGTTCTGAATTTCGGTTCAACTATGGCGCGGCTCTTGATAACGCTGTCTACAGCAACAGGGCGTAAGCGAAAGCGCCGTCTCCAGGACCAAGCCGGGCGCTCTTGAACCGTTGCATTGCCTCGTAACAGTCGGCAAAGCTGTCAGCTGCGCCCGGCAGTTTTTAACTTCGACCACCCCGACTACGTCGTCGAAGTTCTGCAGGAAACTCTGAACGCCCAACCCTTGAACGGCTACTGCCACGGTATCTTTACTTTCGAATCCTGGTCGCAAGACCATTTGCCGTGAGCCAAGCTCGTCGATAACATAAAGATTGTTTATCCGGAAAATCAACCCATGGGATATGAGCACCAACACAACAACAAACAAACACACTCATTTGTATATAACGTTGATATCTACAAAAATTCATTCGAATCTTGTCAATCACTAGATGGATTTCCACGCAATGTGACCAAATATTCTGAACAGTTACTTCACTCCTGTTTTGATGTTCGCTGCTATGATGTAACGAGTTTCATAGAACAATTATACACATTTTCTTGTTTGTCATGTGTGTATCCATTTGTCTTAAAATTCTATCACAACGTTGCGAATAAATTAAGGTCACGTCGTGCGTTTGTCTTTATATTTGTCATTGAAATTTGTCAATTATTAGACTGTTTTCTATTATGTATCATTTAAAATTTCTTGATCAGTCATAAAATTCATTGTGACCCTCCAGAACCTGATGGCTATAAATTATGTTTTCAAGACGGCTTAACTGTCAGCTGTGCAAATGAACGTTGATTATCAAATCAATATGTATACTAGCTTAAATATTGTTGGCCACATCTCGATGTTCAACTTGAGACAAGTTTAAATCACCTCATTGTCTGTCAAGAGCACATGAGTTACCATGCAGGCATGTATAGAAAAATGAAATATGCGACTTCCATAATGTGAAACAGAATAGCTCAGTTGAAAGAAAATATTTGTGACAGGATCAGGTTGATATCTGTAGACTTTAGCATTAGGTTCATTCTTGAGTTGCTAGAAGAAAGCGTCCACATAGGTGACTTCTATGAAATGAAAACTTCAGAGATCTAAAGAGTTGATGACTATGAATGTCGAAATATATCACGAACGTAATATATCCTGCAGTCGTTCGAGGGGAGTAAATCGACCAAGACAATTTGCTTCAAGTTTATTAATAAAAATACAAGTTGAACACAGATGCGAATATAAGCTACATGAAATTCACATCCCTGTTTGCTTATTCTGAAGCGCGTATATCTTACCGATATGTTGAGAAACCAGAGTTGAAAATGGACCAAAGACCAAAGTGGCGAAACATGGAGTAAAATTTTAGATCCAGTAGTTTCAGAATGCTTAGCAAACGTATTGAAGTAATAATGGAATATCAGTTACAAGTGTTCGCAGTTTTGCATTCCTTTCGAAATTTCCTTCGGCTCAGTACGTGAATAAGCACTAGGTCCGAGTGTCGCCAATGATGACGATCATCACTAATGCAAATCTTTGTCACAAGGACGAGGAGTTGTAACTGACTTTCATTTCTTATAAAAACCAAAATCCCTGACTACTCGTCAGTAATCAAAATATCGCCCATGTAGATGGTTTTTATGATGTTAATTTGAAAGTAACTTCTAGGTGAGGGATCGTTAATTGGAGTCAACAGGATAGTTACTGTGTCTCCTCTCGAGGCGGTAGAGAAATCAAAGCATTACTCACAAGCGAAAGTGGCTGAGTGTTCAGATACGATGATTCAGTTGAGCATCACTTGTGGCCAGTAGCGCAGTGGTCAACACGGGTTTCTTATGAGGGCATGGTCGAAGTTCTAGTCCCGGCCGTGGCATGGATATGTGCCACTCAATTATGGTGCCTCTTGCTATCAGATGCTGGGAAAGTCTTTGGGTTTATGAGAACTGTGATCAATGTTGTTCCCTGCTTACGTTTTATAAACCGAGATCCTCTGCTACTCACGTTGCGTATACTGATTTGTTCACATACAACGTTTGTGCATGAATTCGAGCTTCAGGAAAATATTATTTGACGCTTGAAATTGCTCAGTGTCTTTTGTGAGATGGAACAAGAACAACAGTGAGCGGAATATTCTCTTCGGAAGTGTATAGCAGTGAGAAAGTTGATACTTTCTACTTGCAAACTATATGGATTGTTCAAGCTGAAGTAATTACGTGAAAACTCAGAAATAATTGATGGCAAACACATGTTAACCGTAACGTGCATTTTTGCACGGATTATGATAGAGTATTTAAACACGTTTTTAAATTTTCCACTAATAAATTTGCATTGTCTTTTGAGCTATAAAGTCACAGCGTATGAGATGTATCTAACGTTTATAAAATAACTTCGTGCTGTAAAGTCTAATCGAAGATCTTTCGAAACGGTCTTCATTACGGTGCTGCATTCGAGAGAAAACTGTCGTTAGGATAGAAGAGAATCCTAAACCCATCCCTGTAGTGACTTTATAAATAGAATCGCAGAAAACATCTCCAGTAAAGTAATCATACTTATGATTTACACAACCGGAAGTGTTCGTCTGCAATTCTGCGAAAATAACTGGTAAAGAGTAGTCCTGCAGTTAGACGCATATTTTATTGGGTCACGCAGAAAATAACTAGCGAGTAGGTTGTTTACACGGGTACTACAAAACGAAAGTAGAGCGCACACAACTGATACACTAGTGTGCTGAAAATGGAAGAAGGCAAACTGCAGAGGTATCTCGAAATAATGGCATTTTTCAGCAAAAATCTCAAATATGGATGTAACCGTGAAATATGTGATTCTGAAGATATACACCTTTTACTCTTAACTGCGTTTTTATGACTGTTCAACTTTCTAGAATTTGTATGATGTCCATATTGACTTACGTTTCTGGCAACTTAGATGATTTTTATTGGAATTACCGCGATGCTTATTACATAGTTTAATAAATGCGGTTTGAGTCAGTAATTTGTTTCGAAAATGAAGGACAGTTATTAACATTTTTGAGGGGGAACCACATGAAATTCATTTGTTTCGCTGGAAAAGTTATCGAATTCAACACAAGATATTGTAAGACAGCTGTTACTCACTCAGCAACGCATGACCTATCGATGCATGTATGATCGGATGTAATGCAAAATACGGTATCTCAGCTCGTTATGCTTCTTCAGTTAACACAACATTGTTACAACCTGCTAAGAACAGGGTATACACAATAGGTTAAACAACACTGAAATCAAATCAAAATCCACGGAGATTCACTTGTTTGTTTAAATTGTTTGATCGAAGTGGACGTTTTGTAGGATTCTAAGGAAGGTTAGGCAAACATCCAGTAGATGAATATTATGTTCAACGAGGTAATGTGTATTATTTTATTTAAAAGTAATGCAATAACATGAGGACGAGTGTGGACTGGCATAAACTGAGGGCAAAAGTGGCCGATATCTTGAAATTCATTTTAATTTTGGCAAGTAACACAAATGTGTAGTCAGGGATTTGGTTAATTTCAAGTAGAACAACACCTACAATTGATCGCAGCTGTCGCATCCTCATAGACTTTCCAGTCTACTCACAAGCGAAAGTGGTTAGGCGTTCACATATGATAATTCGGTCGTGCCTAACGTGAGATCAATGGCGCAGTGGTAAACACGGTTGCCTCATGAACAGCATGTCCGTGGTTCAAGTCCCGGCAGTGGCGATGATATGCACTACTGACGAGCCCTAATGAGAGCCAAACTCGAGTCTAGTGCTCCTTTTCGAAAAGGGCCGACTGGAAAGTCTATGGGAATGCGACAGCTGCGATCAATTGTGGGTGATGTTCAACTTGAAATTAATACAAATGTTTCGTTAATATGTACTGAAAACCACTCACAACTGATTACATAACTAATTACTTGCCCTCATTGGTTTTTCAGTGAGTATCTTTCGAATGGAGGGTACTCACCAATAACGGGCTCTAACGAAAGGTAAACCAAAGTGTACAACGTCTTTTGGAAATGTTTACGCGAATGAGGAATACGTGAACAGTTTTGAACGATATCAGTCGTTAACAAGTGTATTCGATAGTAAGAACTGGTGGGTTTCCGCGGTCAAACACATTATCTTGTTAGCTTTTCGGTCTGATCGTTCACGGTGTTCATGTATGGATGTTTGATGCCGTGCAGTACTTACGATCTAAATTATAACTTGGTGATTAGAAGCACCCTCAGTATTCAACAGAAGTCACTAAGATGATCACTGTTGACCGCATATAAAAGAGCAAGATGACATCAAGATTCACGTGCTTTCACGTGTGACATTGAGGCGTTTAGCGCCGCTAACCGTCCTGATTGTTTTCTAACGAATATTTTATGATGGTATGTAGACTCCAGTATGTTAACTTGGTTTTGACAATATAGCAACCTGGACTCACTACTTAAATACCATCCATTAGATTATTCATCGGTATGACAAACATCATACGGACGGCAGTTGCTTTTGTGGAATGTGACGAAACCAACAAAACAATAAAGAACGGTCTATGTTTCCATGTTTAAACATTTTGGTGGTACAGCGTTTAACTCGAAGCTGCCATTCAATGTTAAGATTGTTTCGAATTCATCTACGAGAATCATTTTGTTGAGTGGTTGTTCATCCACTACACTTAAAATAAATATGACAGCATTTCGTTAATTTGACATAGGTAGTTTTCCTCAGTTCAACTAGATTCTCACAATAGAACTGACTCAAAGCGTTTGGCAGTAACGACGCAGTAATTTTACGTTTACTGTGAGAGTGGACAGAGAAGTTTGCTTGCCTTGCGAGCGGTCTGATCAAACGAAAAACAGAAAACATTTGTGTGCCTCTCGTCATTGGGTTACTTTGGAGCTGAGCAAAATCTAACGAAGTAAATGGGGCATATGTGATATATTGATATACGAATGGGTTGATTATCTACGAAACAAAATACTTCGCAATTATTTCAGCATTAATTTCAGGTCATCAAAATAACGATAGGAACCAACTTCGAACTGCACAATGAAAATCCAACATTCGGATTTTTAATAGTTAGCGCAGTGCTCCTTGAGTCTATCTGACATCATCTGATAGACGGTAATGAAAAACTACACACAACTGCATGTAAACGATTCACTCAAATTCATCTCTTGTTTGGAGAGTGGATGCCCGGAACTGAAATGGTCAGCTCACATTAGAATTACAGAAGTCTCTCGATCCAATATATAAATAGTCCATTCTTTGTGCTGCTTTCATCATCAGGAACAGAAAGTAACCTTATCGGACACAAAAATTGCCTTGATAATCAATAATCTAAAAGTAGATGGCATAAGGCAATATAAAAACATTTTTCCGGAAGTTGGTTGGATAAGATTCGTTTGCGTGATTCTGACTAGACTTTGGTATGACCTGTTGCATGTTGAGACTATGCCTTGCAGAATAGTTACAAGCTAGTTGCTACGCACATGATATCCTTTTCGCTACGTCACAACTGCGAAAATAAATTTACGAGCGCAACAAGCTTTGTGTCTTTCTTTCGAAATGTCCAATTAGATGTATGTGGTGATGAGAATTGTATTAGGCGTTGATAAAAAAATGTTATTTTAGACAACTCAAGCATTCCGGTCTTGGAAAATGAAGGTTTGTTTGATTTTTTTGTCAATTCCTGTAACAAACTTTGCCGTTGACTAAAAGAAATTTCTGGTCGATTTCGCCTAATGAGAAAAAGAAGCCCAAAAACCAGGAGAAATAATTCACCAAACATCCTGCAATCCTGGTATTAGCATGCCATGATTTAGTGGACAAGTGTCTGAACTATCCTTCTGTGTTTACCTAGCAACCTCGCACTTATTTATGGATCTTGAATTCACTCCCAGGTCTCTGTAGCTCTGACGAGAGGCCGGGCTAAAACAAGTTACCACGAATTTGCTGGTTAGTGCTCAAACCAGTGGTCTTTGGGGAGTTCATTTAGTCACTTTAATCGAAAGGCACAAAATAAGCTACATTAAAGTCCAGTGTTAAATTTAAAAACGTTTGTTTGCGGACAATCAAAGACTCGATTTTCTTCATGACGTTCAACATGTAGTCCGTTTTCCCACTCCTGTGAGAAATTTATGCGGACTTTTAGGCTTTGATTTCATGTCTCCTTTATACAAGTTTTCTACATATTATACTTAATCAATAAACCTATATGTTTCGATAAATACTTACTGCTCTGGGGTAAAAACATCGAATAATTCGTTAGACCATTAATGTGATAATGTTTGGTAATATATCCACAAACGAGGGTTTAAGTTCATGAATACGGTCATCAACACAGCAATAAATCTCTTTTGTTGCAGCATTGTATAAATTACTTTTTAACTGTTATACATACATCGCTACTTTATCATAACCACATCAGATGATAAAAGCGTTCTCAGCCTCATTCTTACAATTGAGATTGACTATTTAGACATGTGATCATTCACTCAGTCATACTTTTTTGGAGTTACATATATGAAATCTTCACAAGGCGAAGGTTAACTGCAAGAAATGTACTACAATTCAAATGCAGGTATTTATTTTTCTGAAATTAACTCTCTCACATAAGACACTACAAACCACACAAAATATTGATCCATTTTATACTGTTCAAAGCATTTTCGTGGGTTGGGAAGGGAACTTGAATATAAGTGTAGATGGGGTCTGACGTTTTAGGACAAGCTTGGATACTAATTGTGGCAGATGTGTTCGTTGCGATTAACCCCGTAAAGCTTCTTAGGACCTTGTGGACATTTTACTAATTGTACTTTCGTACAGGAAGGTCATATCAGTTTATACCTTTATACTTTCTGAAGCATGGGGGCATAGCATTGAGAATTACTGCCCCGAAGCGTCATTTACTTGAGAAGTAACCAATAGTGTTTGCTTCTTCTGTACTGTGACTAGGATATTGTTTGCCTATAAAAGGTTGACTAAAAAGGAATTGTATCATGGGATGACATTATCAAAAACTACCTAGACGTCTTTGCAAAAAACAGGTGGAATCCGCCTCTCTGAATTCCTAAGTAGGAAGGTAGAAATGCACACCGCCGGCTTCATTCGGTGGAACCCACTATGAGGTGTTCTCAATTTCCTGAGTGTAACCTTTGGCTTTTTTCTCCATTTTACCAGGAACCAGTGGGGGCTCGGTAACTACAGGGAGCTCAAAGTACAACACACAACAAATTAATGCACTACGAAGCAGTGCTACAAACATGTCTGTAGAGTATACGGTGGTTTCACAGCATGAACGTTTAACTGGCGATTTAAATTTAAACGCTAGCTATCATCACAAATTGGATGAATTGGCGACTCTAATATCGTGCCTGGTGGTTTCGTGATATTCACTTATTTCACATTAGATAATAACTTTGTTCTGGAACTCACCTTCTGTTTCTGAAACTGAAAAACCTTGTCTTGATCTGTTGTCCGTCAAAAAAGTCTGAAACAGCCGTATTTCAAAGTTTCGTACTTACTCATACTTACCCCGATCTTATCACTTTGAGGCTATATGTGGTACGTAAATAAACTCATAGTTACTCAGTTGAAGCTGTTCGCAACGTTTTAAATGCAAACACCTTTCATCTTTGATCAATGACATGATACTCAACCATGTATACATGTATGCAAACGGCTTGTCTTTGTTAATTTTATACTTCACAACAACTGAGCGTGTAATTAGGGTCGTGTCTGCTTCAAACTGACCAAATGTGTTGTGTGGCATGCCAATCGTGCGCACATCTCACAACAGCCAGAACAAAAGAGCCTAATGAATAACATGTGAGTCTATAGGGCTTAGTTAACAGGGATGACCAAATACGTTACAACCTATGTGCACGCTTATGCGAATATGTGATTGATCTGAACAAAATGTTTTGAATGTGAGCTTCTGCTTGAAAAAGTCATCTGTTTGTTGGGAAATAAATAGGGATATCGACCTCTAAATCAACACAACGAGAATAAAGCCTTAGGCCGGTTTACCTTATGCTTTACTGCTACAATAACATTTGATGTTTATCGGCTTGAAGAGGGTATTCATTCTGAACAAAACGTGAACTGCTCTTTTTAGGGGAAAGTAATTGATTCACCGTTGGATTATTTTACTTCTGGTTTTTGCGAAGGAATACACACTGTATGTTAACAACAGGAGTTTCAGTGGATTGCCGCAGCTTTCGTATTCTTAATAATAAACCGTTCACTGGAGATTAGTTTGAACAAGATATTTAGGATATTTTTTATATAAAAAAGGTCAGGGCCGTGACAATTTCACAGATTCCCAGTCAGTTTTTGTCAGAATGATGCATAATGCTTCAAATTTTCTGTTAGATCTCGGCAGTAGTGCATGTGTTTGCCAGGGCCGGAACTAGAACTCCGATCAAATGATAAAGAACCAACCAACATGACGTGTCTTAGACGTCGGAGAAGCAATTGATAGATAAAAGAATTTGGTTCTCAGTTCAGCACCCAAGTATCGACAAGTGCAATAATGAATATTGACGAACATTAAAACATAACTCCGTCAACGGCCGTTATTAATGACAATGGCTGTCTCAGAGTTATCTAAATAAACCAAACCTTCTTGCATATACTTGAGTTGATGAGAAGTGTTTGGTTAATAAATCGAGCAATTTTCATCACAGGGTCCTAACTATATTGTCTACTATCTTGATTATTGCGGACTCACCCGCCATTCAACCGGTTGCATTGAATTTACCATTTCAAGTAATACTATTGACATATCTCCATCTTGCTGTAGTTGTGAGGTGGAAACGGATGTTTTGTTTTCCCGCACTTCCTGCCAAGAGATGGACCACTGCTAATAAACTGCTCGCATGATTAACGTCTTGCCTGCAAGCAGAATAGATCCAAATCTGCAAAGGATTCTGAACTAGACGTAAAAAGCGACAAGCTCGAAAGTTGCTTCAAAGTACCTCAGATATGTTTTTGTATCCACTGATTCTAAGCAGGGCTTGATTAATAGAGTTCGCAAGTGCCAAATCCTTGAAACGTAACAGTATGTTTTCCGAAAGGAAGCTTACTTTGAATCGTCAGCGTCATTATACAACTTCGTGCGATACCCCACAAAACACTTTCGTGTTCACGTCATCATTGTTCAGTATAACCAACTAATTTAAACCTATAAATAGAAAGTCTTTCAAATCATAGTAAGACTGACTTTACTTCATATACTACTACACATTAGCAACTGTTCTGTCTGAAATTCACTAAGAACTGTGTTTAAGAAATTTCTGGTTGGTTGGGGAAACCGGAAACAAATCTTTGAGATATCAGCCAACAAGTTTGTAGGTGATGGTAAAATTTGCCAATAATATGTGAACAACCAATATGTCATCTTAACATCCGCCTTCATTCGTTTAAGAAATAAAACACGATCAATAAATCAATCAATTAATTGTTCCAATATCTTTGCCATTAGAACTGTATATGCAGTGCGATATAGCATTCTCAAAATGATAAAAAACCTTCAATATTAAGATCTGGCATATGTGGTGTAACATCATGTAGTCTAAGACCTTTTACACGGTTACTTATTTTTGTAAGGTGACTTTTGATGGTTTTGGTGACCATCAAAAGTGGCAGAACATCTTGACATACAATGCTCCAAAACAATAGTTATTACTTTTATCCATTAGGGATATCAATTGGTCCACTTTATCACATAAGAACCAATTAGCAGGAAATCGTTTAATTTTGGGGTAACTTTTCACTTAAGCGGGTTTTTTATTTTGCAATTGTTCGTTTACAATTTTATTAGAACGGTACCGACTACAGCATAACAATCATCATTGGTTACTTCTACAACTTTTTACGCATGGTTTTCTACATGCATACATATAACACTTTGTGGTTGAGTGCAGGCTCAAAACAAAATGAGGCACACCTGAACTGGTGGAAACTAAAAACCGTATGTTTTCGTGCACATGCTATTCTGTTCACTATGGGATGCTTTTATGTGTCTTAACGAAATGCAAGAATGTTCAATTTTTTGCATCAACTCCAGTAGGCACACTATTGTACTACTTTGTGACCTGCCTGAAAATTCAATGAAATAAAACACATTGTTAACTTGCAATTTTGAGAAACATTTTTGACATATGTAACGATAATCTGTCCACAAAATATCCTCACACATAAAACAGAATTCTAATTTATCCTTGGACCTTGATGAACGACAGTGCTTCACGCGGTCGTCATATTCGGTACAATCATACATTCGACTAACCAGTAATGCGGTCGGGTTCAGCGGAGCGTGACTACTGATAAAGACCAATGGTCACTGCGAACATAACGAGTTTCCCAGTTTTTCACGACATTTGTCATTCAAACAAAAATGGCTCAAAACCATTTCACGCTTCATTAGAGTACGCGGCATGTGTTCACATTGTAAACATACTCACAAACCTCGTGGGTGCTTGTACCATGACAAACGTTCGGCATCCATCATTCACATAATTCGGCCACACTATCACCCCTACTTCTTGGCATAAAAGAATCGGCTAAATAAGCGCATGAAGTTGCCGAACATCAACTGGTGAACCGTTCACTTAGGAAAACACAAGGCTTTTTCTTCAAAAGTTTCAAATTCACCATGGGGGTTAACTTAGCCATCCATTCGATTCCCTTCTCCAGCAGATAGGTACATGAAAATGGAAAACTTTAGTTAACGTTATGGTTCATTTATCCCTTCTGTAATTGTATCGGACTCCCAATCAACTGGCTCATTATATAGCAGGTTGTCGTTCCGTTTTTGAGTCATTTTTCTATTAACACTGTGTTTGAATACTATGATGCTCCAAATCCTATAACCAAAACCAACTAAACCAATCAGGCGAACTAACGTCGTCGGGCAGTGATTTCTCTGTTCATATCACTCAACCACCATTGAAACATCAACGTTGTCATCCGTACATTCTTATGAAAGTCGTATGGAAGCTGAAACTGTTTAAAAGCAATGCCATGGGAACTTCAGCGGGATGTGTATCACCCACTCACCATTGGAAGACGTTTACACTAATCGTTTTACAACCGTAGTGCAACGTCGATCTGTACTCATTAATTTTAGACTTGACATGGAATTAAAAATCTCCCTACTAGGTAAACATCAGCGACAAAGAGCGATCTCGCTGGCATTGAAAACATCTTTCGTGCCCCAACTGCCGAGCTATGATGGTGAGTCCTACAAGGACTGGTCTACTACAATGTTTGCCACAGAAGAAAGGTACGGTATGAACCAATGGCACTGATTTCATACGATTCCAACCTGAACCACTCACTTCCACAACGGAACCGTCCTTTCGGGACTTTAACTTCAATTTTTAACAACTAATCTAAATGGATGGTGTTTTTGAAGACACTGCAGTTTATTGTGGGACTTTCCTTATGGATTGCTGCGTTTAGTGCATCACAAATGTATTTTGGTTTACATCTTTAACTTCTTTTATTATCTTCAAAGTGTACTACGTCGCATGACCGCTGACATCATTGACGTGGTTGAACAAGTGTTCCTTTACTTGATGTTTCAGGAAATCTCACCGCTGAGCTTTCCCTATCTTTCGGCTGAGAGAAACACTCAAGCATACTTTATATAGGTTCGCGGATTGAGATGACTTTCAAATGAACATCACTCACACTTGTTCGCAGCCCTAGCATTCAAGAAAGCTTTTCAGATTGCCACCCTCAAAAGATAGCATCCGATTTTAGTTTCGCTCCTATTGGAGCTCATAGGCAATGCATGTCCACGTTCGGATCGAAATGTACACCTCAGAGTTAATTTTGTCTCAGAATGTTAGGCGTTTGATCCTCACAAGCGGAAGATGGTTTGGCAGAAAGTTGGTTCTTGCTATTCACCCTCATAGCAGTTGTAATCAATCAATCAATCAATCAATCCCCCATCAACCAATCATTCAAAAAATTGTTGTGTAACTACGTCAGACATCTTCGGATGGTAGGGCAATAAAGTGACCAAGCTGAACTTCACAGTTATTAAATGGTTTGCAAAAATCCAAGTTTACCAAATTAACACATTTCTGTGAACATAACTGCGGATTGTATGGTCAAATTCCGATCGATTTTGCAATGATCTGAATATCAGATTCGACTTCAAGAGATTGATAACCAGCGGTATAAACTATTACCGCGCTGTGTTTTATGACTTTTTATTTTACACTAACACACAGATGACAAAACGTAATTCGTTTGATTTTTGCAGCTTTTTTGATTATGTGTACCTTGGAATTGTGGTGCTTATCGCTCGTTGGTTCTTGCATATTAGATGTTAGGTGATTTATACATTCGATAATATTTTTATTCGATTTAGCGACCACATTCACTTTTTTCCCCAAGTTAACCGACACTCGACCTGAAACAAAATGGAAAAACTAGCAACCAGCAGTTCATCTTCTGTTGGTTAGCAACAGTAAACTGTCCAAGCAAGTCTTCGCAGGCCTTTTTCAGTATAATAAAAAGGTGAACACAAAAAGCCGTCTCAGTTCATTTTATCCCGTTGTATATATATCTTACGTATTGTATGTTCGTAATTGTCGATGACCAATAAAATTAGCTATAATTCTCATCTATTTTCCTTTAGTGTGACGATATTCGACGGTTATGATCTACTTTTGTTCATTTCATAAAAGGGAATAGGAGGTTGAAGGACTTTATACATGTCAATCAAATCTTAGTGGTGTGATAATTACACATTTGTCCAGTTCTTGTATCGCAATTTGAGACCGAACTGATGCAAAAACGCAAGCGACCGATTGTGTCGTATATGCACAAATTTAGAGATTTAATAAAAAGTGAGGATACAATAACCGTAGTTACGTGATCGATGTTGTTCATAAGAATTCAACATTTGGCATGCTACTCTCATCCTTATCTCATGTACCCAAAAGTGATTTCACTGTGTAGAGGTCTCAGATTTTAGTCGAATTTTAACAAAATATTTCTCTAGAAACTGATTGCTCCTTGAGTGGTTTCTAGTCTTGTATGAGAGACTTTTTTGAAATAAAATTTGGATGAGAATTGCAGGCACATTTATATGAAAAGCGATAACACTGTGTTCTACTTCACTCACGGAGATCAAAGCGTTTGGTCCGATTCGTTTTCACTGCGGAATTCGATATCACACCCTGTACAGCGAGAGATGTAATCGTTTTTTGAGAATTGTCAAGTGGTTCCGGGGTGTTGTGGGGCAATTGATATTCCAGATACACAGAGTTGGACCTCTTGCCTCGAAACATGCATCCCCAATCCCCCGGCACTGTCTTTGGATTGAGCACGATTTGATACTCCAGTTTAACATGTCTATCCGATATCAACTCATACTTGCATGAGTTGATTGGACTATAGGCATTGAGGGAACAATTGGGTCTGCCTGTAGAAACAGATCCGAAAGTATCAAAATAAACAGGTCTATATGAAAAATGCATGGGTTAACGCTTGAAAACCAAAAAAATTACATAATGTGCCCATTTCACGCTGTTTACTAAATGTTCATGATTGTGTCTGAAATGATGACCATGATAAAAACTGAGTTCCTTTGTACAACTGCAATCTATTCGAGATGGGGGGCGTTTTCTTGCACACATACTCGCAGACGCATGGTTTGAACGTTTCCAAAATTGCGCTCAAACAAACGCCTGCAGGTAGAGTTTTAAACTAAATTTGAACTTTAAAAAACCCAGTGAGAATGTGAGAACTAGTTGACGCAAGCATTTTGTACTGATTCATCAGTACCAAATTTACAGTAACATGTATTGGTTTTTTATAGCAAACAATTGGGGGGGGTTCATAATCACTAAACAGGTTAAGATAGGTCACTAAGTCCATGGAAGGGTTAGGTTCACGAACAGCTGTTTCTGAACACACAGAACTGGATTGAGGCTACTGATTGCGACCGATTCAGCAAACCTCAGGAATCTTGAAGTGGAATGACGTAACAGTTTCACCAGTCGTGCATTCAGAATCCTGTTACGTCATTCCACCTTAAGATTCCTGAGGTTTGCCGAATCGGTCGCAATCAGTAGCCTCAATCCAGTTCT